>JASSUY010044997.1:0-15953 GCA_032466535.1 Forpus xanthops
AGCTTGCTGCACTCTCATTTCACTGTCCTGAGGATCTCGAATTTGACCATCTCATGATCGCTGCAATCAAGGCTGCCCTGGAGCATCACATTTCCAACCAGCCCTTCCGTGTTGGTGAGGACGAGGTCAAGCATGGCATCTCTTCTTGTCAGCTCCTCTATTACTTGCAGAAGGAAGTTGTCTTCCACACAATTGAGGAACCTCTTGGATTGCTTGTGCCGGGCCGTACAGCAGATATCAGGGTTGTTGAAGTCTCCCATGAGAATGAGAGCCTGCAAGTATGAGGTTGTTCCTATCTATCTGTAGAGTGTTTTATCCACTGAGTCCTCTTGGTCAGGTGGTCTGTAACAGATCCTCACAATAATGTCTCCCATCACTATTCTCCCTTTAACCCTGACCCACAAACTCTCTATTGACTGCTCACCTGTCCCCAGACAGAGTTTCATACTCTCCAGCCTACCCCTAACATAAATAGCAAATCCCCCTCCCCGCAGGCCAGGACTGTGTTTTCTAAAGAGCCTGTAATCTTGTGTTCCAACACACCAGTCATAAGAGCCATCCCACCACGTCTCTGTGATACCTATGATATCATACCCCCATAGACGAGCACACATCTCCAGTTCCTCTTGTTTGTTCCCCATGCTATGGGCATTTGTACAGAGGCATCTAAGCCCAGCTCCAAATAAAGCCAGCTCATTGGCTGGAGTGGATGGAATATCTCTACATTGCTCTGAGCATTTATTATAGGTACTGGAAAGTGACTGGGTGTGTTGGGATGGAATGACGCCCCCCTCCTCCAACTCATCTAGTTTAAAGCATCCTTGACCAGTCTGGCAAGCTTCCTACCAAACCCACTCTTCCGCTTCTTTGTCAAACCAGTTTCACCAGCCCCCAGTAGACCTGGCCTACTAAATTGAGTCCTGTGTTCAAGATACCCAAACCCCTGACTATGGCACCATTCTTCTAACCATTTATTAACATGGCCAATCCTCCTAGCCTTTATAAGGTCCTCCCCTGTATCCTGGAGAGCTGATGAAAAGGGAGTCTGAGCTCCAGAGCCCCTAATCACCTCTCCCAGAGCTCTGTAGTCCTTCTATATGTTCTCTGGGCTTCTGCTGTCTCTATCACTAGCACCCACATGGATCACTAGAATTGGATAATAGTCAGTGGGACTTACTAGATCAGGCAGCCTCTCTGCAGCATCCCTGATCCGAGCCCCTGGTAGGCAATACACATCCCTTGAGACTGGGTCAGGCTGACAGATGGGTGCCTCTGTTCCTTCCAAAGTAGAGTCCCCTACTACTACAACCAGCTGCTTTTTCCTGGCAGCACCAGTAGTGATCTACTTTGCCAGCATATCAGCCAGTTGTTCTTGGTATGAATGTGTTTCCTAATTAGCCTCCTGCAGGACAGCAATGTGTTCTGGGTGGGGATAGATGCATTCAGCCAAAGCCTGCTGAGGTCCAGGAGAGCTCACCCATCCAGCTCAAAGGATAGTTTCAGAAGACCTGTCAGATGTGTTTCAAAAGAGCACTTATACACTGAAAATAGACAAGAACCTATAAGTGTATTTACTGCATGTCAATTCACTCTGATATGCATTTAACTCCACCAGAAATCAATGGGAATTAAGTACTCAGTCTATACGGGAGTGCTCAAAGATCTCTTTAGGTGTCTATCTGCATGCTTAGAGCCAACTATACATCTGGCCAATAGCATGGAAAATGTACATTGCTACTGGAAGATTGTGTTTGTTACCATGCCACCTCTAATATGGGTTTGCTATTAGCACAACAGCTCACACCTCTGATGCCTGTGCTACATCACAGATGCCCAGTGTCGACCCATTTTTGAATTATATGTTTCACACGTGGATTGAACTGTAAACCTCTATTATTATGGTGGGTTTTTTATTGCATTTTAGTGTTGCACTTAAAAAAAAAAACACCACACTAGATGCTAGATACTATATGGACTGCCACTGAGAAAAGTCTGTACCCCAATGGGCATGTAGTCTAAGTGCTCAAGTTAGACAAGAGCAGAGAGAAATAAATACAAGCAGATATGGAAAGAAACTTTCTTGAAGCCACATGTGAAGCCTACAAGAGAAGTGGGAAGAGTGCGTAAGGGTCCTACTCCCAGACTAATACTTTATTTGGTTGCTGAGTGTTGCTTGGTCTGGGAGTTATGTTTTAGCCATGAGACATCTTAAGTAAACAGAAGGATTGATAGCCCATGTGTGCTCATAAGCATACATGTAAACAAGCAGCTAGGAAAAGCCATCACCAGATATTCAAAGTGAACTTCAGCTTTCACTCGAGTTGTTATTGTGGCAAAACAGCATAGGATGACTAGATTTGTGGTTGGTTGGTTGGTTTGTGGTTTTTCCCCAAAACCTTATGCAATTGTTTTGTTAAAGAAAGGCTGCCCTACACCTGATGTCTTATCTGAAATACTTGCACACAGGTACCTGCTCACAGCTCTGAACAACTTGATCTAGCTGAAGATGTCCCTGCTCATTGCAGGGTGGTTGGACCAGATGACCTTTAAAGGTCCTTTCCAATTCAAACTATTCTATAATCCTGTGATTTACAGAACTGAGGCCTATCCCCATCTGGTTGCTGGGCAAGGAGACTTGCAGGGATCCTTGGGAGATATAAAACCATGGCAATCACCAGATCTCACAAACAAGCAGTTGTGTTGACCTTGTGGCTTGCATTAGTTTGGTTGCATACTGCTCTTGAGTACAAGGGTGAGGCTTAGATATTGCTTCACCCTTGTACTAGGAAGAATCAATTTGTGTTTTGGACATCAGAAGTGATCAGTCAGGACCCACTGGTTGACCTGGCAGCTGATTAGTTGGCCTCTGGCTGAACTGCTGAGCTGTGAAACAGCAATCAGTGAGCATCCCCAAGGTCAAAATGAGTCAACTGCTACATCATGGGCAAGCCAGCTAAAGGACATTCAGAATTTCTACTGTCTAAATATGCTTTCAGGCTGGATGTGACTGATGAGGGTCGGGATGACTCAGGTTAACCACTATTCCCTCCTCAGCCTGCATTGGGCAGCTCACCATGCCAATAAACACAATACTGCTGGACCCTGAGGAAAGCATCCCTGTAGGGTCCTAATGCTGTTTCTTATGACCTTGCCAGCAGCTTTATAATTTGTCATTTTTCCACCCCAGAAGACTCATTTGACACTCATTTGACATATGCCAATATCCAGAGTGCAATTAATTGGTTCAGCCTTTAACATGACCCCTTGCAGCCTGGAAGCACAGAGGAAAGATGTGTCAAGAGGGTCAGAGGGTTCATTCAACAGCCTTTGGAGGCTGCAGAGCACACATCGCCTTTGTGGAAGCTGTCTCATTCATTAGCATCTAGGAAACTCATTAAAGTTTTATGAGTTCTTTTTTAAAGCTTTGACTTCTCATAGCTTAAGGTCACTGTAATACTGCTCTATGGTAATTAAACTAACCAGAAATATTTTCTTTCTATGACACTTATTAGCAATTGGAGTAACTTAAGAAACCAATGTAGAATCCAACAGGACTACCTAGATGATGCATGGTTTTGTTTTAACTATGTATTCTGCCATCAGTCCACAACTTCAAGATATATTCCATTTCTTTTTCAAAAGTTTCTTCTGTGATGCTTGTTATCTTCGAACTCTGTGGCATTAAATGAGAAAGGGAATAAAGTGAACTACTCTATGAACATTTGAAGCATCTATGTGAAACCTTCACACTCATGAACCTTCCACACAGGGAAATACCATTTTCTGGGCAGTGAACT
This sequence comes from Forpus xanthops, assembly GCA_032466535.1. NCBI lineage: Eukaryota > Metazoa > Chordata > Aves > Psittaciformes > Psittacidae > Forpus > Forpus xanthops. Next base: position 3,798 of record JASSUY010044997.1, read on the forward strand.
CAGAGGGTTGTAATCCCAAAAGTGCTTTGTTTCTCCCATGGACTAAAAGAAAAGCCTCGTGATGGCTGTCTGCAGCAGAAGTAGGTACCAATACTGCAGAAAAAGTGAGGCTGACCAAAGACCAGGGTAATTAGAAGTTGTCTACATCCCTTTGCAACTCCTCCTTCCCCACACTGTTCTGAGTGTCTCAGCCCAAGGATCAAAACACGTTTCCTACCCAAGACCCATTCGTATGTGCGCACCACCTTACATGGCAGAGCACATTATCAATGGTGTGATATGTAGCCAAGGTGATGAATATTTCTGGAAGTTGGAGCTATGTACTACACACCATGTTGTGCAGGGCTGTGCCATTCCTGCCCTCTAGCCAGCTCTGAGCTCCTGTCAGGCAAACTCCTTCAAGGTGCCACAAAGATATCCATTTTTTTGCACTCTCCTTGGACTCCCTTGAGCTTTTCTCCACACTGGGAAGAGTTTTCTAGTGAACACTGCCCATTCACTGTGTTCCTCCTAGTGACCCTAACCTGAAACTGGACCTCCAGCTGTCCATCAAGCCAGGTTCCATCTCTCTGGCCTTTAAGCCACACTGACCTCCAAGCCCTGGAGGCACATTCTCCCTTCTTCCAGTGCATGGTGCTCTAGGTCTTGTGTCTAGGTCTCTTGCCTCCCTTGTCCAGACCATTGATAAAGACATTAACAGAACTGGTCTCAGTACTGAGCCCTGAGAAACACCACCAACTGAATTAACCTCCAGTCACCCACCACCCTTTGGGTTTGGCCATCCAGCCTGTTTTTTACCCAGCAAAGTACAAGCCCATCCAAGCTATGAGAAGCCATTTTCTCTAGGAGAATGCATTGGGAAATTGTGCCAAAAGCCCTGCTTAAATTGAGGTAAAGACAACATCTACAGCCTTATCCACTGAGCAGATCACTTTGTCATAGAAGGATATCAGGTTAGTCAAGCAGGACCTGCTTTTCATAATCCCCTTATGGCTGTGCCTGATTGACTGGTCGTACATGTTATGTGAAGGCCCTCAAAAATCCCTAAGCTGATATCCCTGTATCCAAAGAACTGAAGTACAGCGTCACAGACTCCCACAGGGAATAGCCAGGATGAGGCAACATGTCTCTGCTGCAAGCTGGGGCTGGGGATTTATTGCAAAGGAGGAGGGAGAAAAGATTTAAATTGTGTCAGAAGGAAGCAATTAGTCCAGATCCACAATAAGCTTATACTTGCTCTCAGATGTCAGCTGGCACATGCATTATCTGCAACAATCAGCACTACATTTTCCTGGAAGACCTTTTATGAGTTCTATTTCAAATACTTCAGTGTTCATAGATGTTCATTTCTGTAATGATTCACTGAACACATGAAGTCTTGTTTTCTTCCTACATAATATGCTACAAATTGGAATAAACTTGACCAGTTTTCTTCACACACAGAGACATACATTCACACATACACAGTCAGTTGGATGTGTATGCAGATGTGCATACACTGATACATAAACACACATACCAGAGAGAGGCTGTCAGTCCATCATACTCACAACCATTTTCTTGGCATGGCTGAGACTTTTCCTGCTGATCCAAAACCTTTTGTTGAAAGGGACACAGGGCTTTAGAAGGTACTACAATGTAAAGGAGATAGTTTTGCCCAAAGAAATGTGACTTAGTTCATCTTTGCATCCCTCCCAGGAGAAAGCACATGAAGAAGCCTTTTTTGAAGATTGGAGGCATGAGCATATTTCCGTATCATATGCAATGATTGCACACCAAGTAGTTCAGGAATTCATACAGCTGGGTCTTGCAAAATCTCTGGAGATGATTATTGAACACCCTCCCTGGGTAACCTGTCCCATTGCTTGACTGTTCCTCTGAAGAAAAACTTTCTCCTTATGTCTGATTTTGACCTTTCTTGTTTCAGTCTACATCTGTTATCTCTTGTCCTTCTGCCATGCATCATTGTGAAAAGCCTTGGTCTGTCACCTCAGTGATCTCCTTGTAGGTACTGCCAGGCTATTGCTAGGTTTCTCCTTATGCTGAGGCAGCTGCTCTGGCAAGTGCTCTAGACCCAAGCTCCTTTGTGGCCTGGGGCTGACATTGCTTTAGTTTATTAATGTCTTCTGGTATTGGGGAACCCAAACTGGACAAAGCATCTAGATGTGGTCTAATGAGTGCAAACCACAGGGGAATAATCACTTCCCTCAAAACAGCCCAGACTTCTGTTCTCCACCTTCCTCATCAGGCCAATTGCTGGCTTGCATTCATTTCAGAATCCACCAAGATCCCTGGGTGCTCTTCCACATGGCAGTTGGCCCTCCCCTGCATCTACCTGGACTTCTGCAAAACATTTGACACTGTCCCGCATGACATCCTTGTCTCTAAACTGGAGAGACATGATTTTGATGGATGTACTTGTTGGATAAGGAATTGGCTGGATGATCACACTCAAAGGGCTGTGGTCAATGGCTCAATGTCTAGGTGGAGACCAGTGGCATTCCTCAGGGGTTGGTATTAGGACTACTGCTGGAAACACAACTAAGATGACCCCTTTCCTACAGTACTAGTAAAGCATCATCTGACCAAGGGAAGGCTTCACAGAGCAAGGATAATAGTGGGTCACTGGCTAAGCACTCCAAGGGCAGACGCAGCTAGTACCTACAAAGCTGTGTTTCCTATCTCCTAAGAAAAAAAAAACAAACAAAAAACAAACTCCACTATAAGGGAAAGGAACCAGTCCAGTGGAAGCATTGCTGTGTTGCTGCATTGAACTTGTACTTCAGAGCTGGGTGCATGTCCACAGCAGTGAGGAAATCTCAGGATGGATCCTAGCTTTTCAGCCCTGAAATGTGAAGGGCAGGCTGTTTTCACTGCTAACGTGGTCTGTACTAACTCGTAGTTATGGTACTGAATAGGATCTTAGTGCACCTAATAAAACCAAATTAAGGATACTGGCAGACAAGTAAACTTAAGGAAGCAATACTGGGGGGGGGGAAACAGTGTCCAATGCACTATTTCCATGGAGACAACTTTCCACTCCCTGTTCCTATATCAGCTTACATCAGTAGAACTTGGTTGCCCTATGGTCTGCCTGGTCCTTGCTGTGGAGGACAGAAATATAGGAATTGCCTCTTCGTTTGGAATGAGAAAAGAATACTGAGAGGGCAAGTGTGAGCCTGACATGAATTTTACTTATACCATCAAGAGTCCTTCTCAGGACTTCAAAGGTAAGGAATCATTCCAGGGACTAGAAAATAGGCTGATGGTTACCAACCTGCAAATGAAGAGAGCTCATTGATATGTGCCTCAGCTTGTGGCTCCCGAGGGATCAGAACATGAGCTCCAGAAGACACATACACCATTTCCTGGTGCTGACCAGAGGGTATGGTGCCCACTGAAATGTTAGGCAGCCTACAAACCAGTCCTAATTTGTCTACAGGGCAGCCATTTGTAGAAAAGCTAGAGTTCATTCTATATAATGTGTAGAGCTTTGGATTGAGCCTCATGTGTCCAATCTCAGATAGGAAACCCTTTTTTTATTAAATCTTGGCTTTTATGATCCCCCCAGATATGCTGTGCTCAGAATTACACCTATCAATATGTCCTGGGTTCAGCAGTAGCAGAAATTTCTCTCCTTGGAGCTGGTGTGGCACTGTGTTTTTGACTTTTGGCCTGGCAACTGCGCTGATAACACCAGTGTTTTTAGTTACTGCTTGGTAATGTTTCGGTCTGACCAAGGACTTTCTGAGTCTCATGCTCTGCCAGACAGGAGGAGAGGCCATGGGGAAGAAGAGACAGGACACGTGACCCAAACTAGCTAAAGAGGTATTCTAAACCACAGCATGTCATGCTCAAGATGTAAAAATGGAGAACAGATACCTGGAAGGGTGGGGGTGCACTACGTGGTCAGGCTGGGTATAGGTGGTGAGCGATTGTATTCTTTTCCCTTGTATTTCTCTTATTATCGGTTGTAGCAGCAGTGATTTGTGTTATACCTTAGTTACTAAACTGTTCTTATTTCAACCTGTGGGACTTGCATTCTTTTGATTCTCCTTCCCATCCCTCCAGGAGCGGGAGGAAGAAAGATGGGTGAGTGAGTGAGCAAAACTGAATGGCTGAGAGGCTTAAAAAACAATACTGTATCTCTATCATCTCACTTATCTGCTCCATCCTTGACAAAAGAGTAAAGCTACCCTCAAAATATTTTTTATTGCTTTTTTTGGGATGGTCTGAAATCTTGCTTTTACAAGGCTGACAGTGGAAATTCAAGCTTGATTTCCATCACAGTGATCTAGAGAAAATGTGCCATGGCTGTCAGCACCTCAGGCCTGACAGACTTGAGAAAACTTCCATAGCAAAACAAGTAGGGGTACTGCATTCGTTAGAATGGCAATCACTTCAGCATTAACATAAGCAGTATGTCATTAATGCTCTATGTCCACCATGATGGTTTGAAACAGGGTCCAATGCTGGAAGGACTGAACGTCTCTGCTTTGGACAAATACCAAGAGGAAAAAGGACTTTATTTTTTGTGAAATTACATTCCTGGTAACAAAAATAATCTGCAATTTCTGTTGTGTTGCAAATCCCTTTTTCATTTCAGACTGGCCTAGTGACAGAGCAAATGCAAAGGTACGCAATCCACATATTTCTAACCTGCATCTATCTATCTATCCATCTATCTATCTATCTATCTATCTATCTATCTATCTATCTATCTGTCTGTCTATCTATACCCCTTCAAACACAAATGCCAGGAGGCTGTGCATTGCTTTGGTGATGTATACAAAATAGATAAGAGCACTGACATAGTCCTCTCTCATCAGGCACTTTTGTTTCTCAGCTGAAGAAGGTTTGCATCACTTTGCAGAACTCAGGGCATTGACAGCAGTGAGTGGCATAGGCAGGCACAATTCCAGTCTTAATTGTGTCTCCGCCACACTGGGATCTATCATGCTAGTTGACATGTCGCATGGAAGGCTATGTGAAGACTCTTCCCTGTTCCTCCTCTTTGCCAGAGATGATAGGTCTAACTAGACAGAATATCAAATCTCACTTCTCCCTTCTCCCTCAGTTACCTCACTGAAGCACATATATCCAAATGAGAGTTAGGAGGGGCAAACACTACAAAATTTTAATTTGTCGAGGCAGAATGGCTTAGATTGGATTTTTGGAGGTTTGAGCAACCTGGTCTAGTGGAAGGTGTCCTGGCTCATGGCAGGGGGTTGGAACTGGGTGAGCTTTAAGGTCTTTTCTAACCCAAACCATTCTAGAATCTTCTGATTCTACAAAATTTGCTGTGGATTGCCAATCAGCTCAAAGCTGAATGTGATTGAGCTGTTAGGACAGAATACCTCCAAAATCAGGGCATTAACATCAGTGTTTTCCAAGATATTTTCCAGTCCCACATACTCCTTCTAAAAGCTACCGAGAAACCAACTTAAATCTGAAAGTTTAAATCCAGCTTGTGCTGGAAAGTCCTCTAAAACATGTGAAGAAAATTCAGAATAAGCATGTTAAAGGGGAAGAGCAAATTACCCCATCACTGGTAAGATACAGGTGATGGAGAATATATTAGAATCATAGAATAGTTAGGGTTGGAAAGCACCTTAAGATCATCTAGTTCCAAACCCCCTGCCAGGGGCAGGGACACCTCCCTCTAAAACATGCCACCCAAGGCTTTGTTCAACTTGGACTTGAGCACCGCCAGCGATGGAGCATTCATAACTTCCTTTGGGCAACCCATTCCAGTGCCTCAACTCCCTTACAGTAAAGAATTTCTTCCTCATATCCAACCTAAACTTCCCGTTTAAATTTGAATCTGTTACCTCTTGTCCTATCACTACAGTCCCTCATGAAGAGTCCCTCCCAAGCATCACTATAAGTCCCATTCAGATACTGGAAGGCTGCAATGAGGTCTCCACGTAGCCTTTTCTTCTCCAGACTGAACAGCCCCAGCATTCTCAGCCTCTCTTCATAGGGGAGGTGCTCCAGTACTCTGATCATCCTCGTGGCCCTCCTCTGCACTTGTGCCAACAGCTCCATGTCCTTTTTATGTTGAGGACACCAGAACTGCACAAAATACTCCAAGTGAGGTCTCATGAGAGCAGAATAGATGGGCAGGATCACCTTCTTCGACCTGCTAGTCACTCTCCTTTTGATGCAGCCCAGGATACGGTTAGCTTTCTGGGCTGCAAGCACACACTGCAAAAGAATGGTGCACCAAGCCTGGAGGCACTGCAATACCAGGATGATGCACAGAGCGGATGGAGCAAGCTCTGGGTCCGACTCCCACAACCCAAAATCCATTTAATATAAGTCCTCTGCTTGAGGACGTATCAGGTATTACACTGATAAGAACAGATACTACACTCAGTCTTAGCCAAAAGGCTGAGAAGTGATTATTACACGACTTGTTTTTTTTTTGTTTTCTGATGTTGCAAAAGCCAGTGGAGAGAAGGGGAGCACAGAGGGACAGAGTTTCAGTGTAATACCATGAGATGAGAAGGGAGGCATCAATATAACCCCTCTTGCTCAGATTTTGTCATGAGATTGTTGTTCTTGGCTCACTACCAAGCAGGACTTCTTTCCTTCATCTTAGATACCAAACCATTCTCAAGATAGGTCTCCTCTTCCTTTCCAGAGTAAAGAAAATGATACCTTGTTTTATTGAAACCAACCCAGAGTAGTGTTTATTACTGAAAATATACAGTATTTTTGAACATCACATAAAAAGCCTAGTAGGTACATCTGCTCTACTTCAAAATGCTCAATAGATAATCTTGGTGTAGCATGTAGCACTATCCTCATAATGCAAACATCCTCTCCTCATTATTTTTACAGTGCTTCCCTTTTATGTTTTTAAAACCCAGAAAACATGTTCTGTCGTCCTTCCCCACCCAATCCTCTTAGCTGAAAAAACACAAAGACTGTCCAAAGACTACTTACATTGTGTTGAAAGCATGTGGCTAAGAGGAATAAGGATGTTTTATAGAGCTATCTAGAGATATTGCTGTCCTTTTCAAAATTCTCTATATGAACAGAGCATGGTTCTTGAAAGGCTAAGTGCCCTGTGTTAAACAATCCAGTGATGCCCTGGACAACTCCCAGTCCACCAAAGGGAGAAATGAAGAAGGTAGATAAATTCGTGTTTTTCACACCACCTTGCAGATGCTCTTTTTCTTGCTGCCACATGTTCTCAAATGACAGTTTTGCAGAGAAGTAATTTTTACAAAGAAACAAGAAAGGCTGGGTTGTCTATACACAAAACTGTTGAAAACATTGGGAATCAATGTACAGGGTGAGATGGGCAGTATTTTAAAACCAGTTCTTGTTCACCACAATATGGAAGGGGGAAACAAACGAATGAACAAAAAAAGGATGAAAAAAATGTATTGTTCCAGCCAGTGTGCTGTTTTAGACTTTGTACTGCGAACTTCCAGACGGTGCAGTCAGTGTTGAATCTCTCTTCTTTGAATCTGCTTTGCCACCACCTACTTCAGGAGGCCTTTGCCTGGTTGCCTTAAAGCAGCATCAAAAATACAGGAGATGAGAGGCCACCAAAATGTGATGAGCACCTCATTGCAAAAGAGATCAGTGAAGAATACAGGAAGAAAGTTTGAAGAAAGGGGCTTGGGGAGAGTGAAGAAAGAAGAACCCTGAAGGCCACCAGGTGCGCATGTATGTGAGGGCATATCACACAGCTGCAGTCTGTTTGATGCTATGGAAGCTGATTCGTGTTGGAGAGGTGGGGATAGACATGGCACGTGCCACACGCACTCGGAGGGAGTGATGGTCTTGCCAGCGATGCCACCTTTTCCTGGCAGCAGAACGGACCTGGTGAAAAAAACAAAAGAACATGAACACTTAGAATACTCAGGTGTTCTCTGTAAAGGGCAGTAGACAGCTCTGAGACAAATGATGGTATGTGTAAACACTGAAAAATACAGGGCTTGATTCAGCTGCCTAAACAAGGGCATTCACTTGATATTCCTGTGAGCATTTTCTACAGGCAGTAGAGAGCTACTCTACAGTCAACAGGTTATCCTCAACCACATGGTTACAAATAGGCCAGATAAACCTTGAAATGCCTTTTTTTTTTTTCTCATGGACCATAGAGAGACCCCAGGAATTCTGTCTCAAATTTATACGTGTATAAGCAAGAGAAAGACAAGTGACGGGAATCCTGGTCTACACACAATGGGAGGGAAGGCTTGAGATACTAATACAAAACGCCAAACACACACACTGTCCTAGTTGTCCTAGATGAACAGGAATGATGCTCTGATGGTTAAACCACACAACAGTTCATATGGAGGACATGGGAAGGGGCGATCTGCACTCCTCTCAGATGGCTTCAATCATCTCACATCTTGGGGAGCCTTCAGGGACTTAGACCCATAGTCTGTAGCATAACTACTTAAAACCTCTGCAATGCTGTGATCTGGCACCAAACAGTGTCCTCCAACTACCATCTCTGTCCGTGAAATACACTCCATACACTGGAAAACAGTTTTGCAATTGCCCTCTTTGGTGCCTTCTCAGGGGAATCCTAAATGCGGAAATGTGGCTTTTCTATCAAACAGAGCTATTCCAGAAGGCTCAGACTGGGCAAACTGGACCTGAAGATCTCTTTCTTTGATTATTTTCTCAACAATCTGTGATCTGTGCTGCTTGATCTGACATTAAAGACAAGCAGATGCAGGTGTTTATAGCAAGATGAGAAGAGTGCCATATAGAGTCTCTTTCTTTTGATTTTGAATCAATCATTTGTTCCAATACAAAATACTGATTTTTACACTTCACAGGGGTGGGGCAGGCCGTAGGGAAATAAAGATTATGAGGGAATAGGACTGCCTGCATGGAGAAGGGGAAGAGTGATCATCCAGTGAAAGAAGAATGAAAATTAAAATGCAGCACTTCCAGAAGCATAAATGAATTTGAAATAAGGACAATGTTGTTGAACAACAGTGCAGAGGATTCCTGGAAGAACCTCTCATTATGAAGTACTAGGTACGAGATGACTCCACTAGTTTCAAGATGGGGTTTAGTCAGTTTATGAGTTAAATGAGATAGCCATGGTCAGGACAGGCTGACTCAGTCACATATGACTACAGTAGAAGCCAGCCTGGAATGCTGACTTGCACTGTCTCATCCAACTGTCCTCACTGGCTCATTGAACTCTCCTCTTGAAACAGTGTAAAGATGTGTCATGGTGCTGTACTTTCCTGGTTGCTGACTATTTTCAAACCCATTATGGTTCTACCTGGAGTGGGAAAGGGATGCTTATCATAGAATCACAGAATGGTTAGAACTAGAAGGGACCTTAAAGATCATCTAGTCCTGATCCCCCTGCCATGGGCAGGGACACCTTCCAGTAGACCAAGCTGCTCAAATGGAGCAGCCACAGCTTCTCTGGGCAACTGTGCCAGTGCCTCATCACCCTTATAGGAAAGATTTTTTTGGATTTAAGGGAGGATATAACATACGCACAAAGGCAAATATATGTGCCAGTGTACCTACAGGGGGGAGGATGCATCTCGTTGGAAAGCTTGATACTTAGTCTTGGCCAATTATGTTTTCAACGTAGCCAATGAAGAAAGAGATAAGAATACTCTAAGGAAGTGACTTAAATACGTGGAACATGTAAGTTCTTGTTCAGTCCTGCTCCTCTGAGTACAAAACCAGTTTAGCTAAATGTTGGGCACTTAAGATCTAAGTATGATATAAATACCATGTGAAGCCTCAGAGGATAACCACTGCCATGGGAAATTGTTCCGTGAAGAACATGGGACTTGATCTAGAGGGGGATATTGCCTCTTGAATGCTCATTTCTCCCCAGATGTTGTTAGAAAAGATTTTCCCCCTTTCTGCTGCAGTTTCTGCTGGAAATTCACCCTTGTACACAGAGCCTGTGATTCACTTGTCTTTCAAAGAAAGAGGTGAATTTCTTCACCTTCAGTGCAAAAGCAGAGAGTAAAACTTCAAGTACAGCACAATCTTGCTAAAAACATTAATAGCAGATTGGCAGTTCTCTGCGTTCCTGTACCCCAGGTACTCCTATAGCAGCATTCCACTGGGTCATGAAAAGGGGGAGCCACCTGGTGGGCTTTTTGTTATTCTGAGCAATCAGTGTGAACAGATATTTAGCCAGTGAAGCTCGATTAGATTTATCATTTGTACTTCAAACCAATCAAGGCAAAACCAGTCATCTGGAGATAAAGACGTGAGTCTAAACAAGCAGTTGGCCGAACTACTTTCATGATATGGTTTGCTTACAAGCTTTGAGAAAGGATAAAAAGCAGTAAAAAAAAATGTGTGTACAGCTAGAGCCACTCATGATGGAAAGGGAACATGGAAACAGACTCTGCACTTAAGACAAGGGTGAGTGCAAAGCATTTCTTAATGACAGAATAATTAACTGCAATTAGGATGTGATCAGAGTGCAAGCAGAAAAGGTTAAGCTCAAATTTATCTCTTATAATTGAACTCAGGAACAAAATGTTAGCTTAACTTTGGGTCAGAAAAAAAAAAACCCAACAAAAAAAACAACCTGTCTGTGACTGCTGTAAGATCATGTTAAAACAGACCCTGAAAAAGCTATTACACAGCGGAAGAGTAATGGAAAAAGATAAAGCAAAATAGCAACTTCAAACCTCATTGTTAATATCCATGAGAGCAACTAGGTCTATCCATTAAGCATTTGTAGAGACAGTACTATATCCTAGAGTCACCTTTAGCACACTTATCACCTGAAATTAACAGCATTTGCCTGTAATAGCCCAAAGATGCTACAGGCTATCATCAGGGGTTAAAGCTTAACAAAAGAGTCTCAGGAATATCAATTATAACCTTCATCTCTATGTAACTTTGGTCACTGATATGACAAAGTGCTGCTGAGCAGAGCACTCAGCTCTCTGCGCTGACCCTTGGCCTGTCTTTTTCTTGCAAAGTTAGTCTCTCAGAATAATTCTTTTTAGCTCTTTGCACTTCACATACTGTGAATAATCAGCTTCGGAACATGTGGTCAAATCAGATTTACTATAAGCATAGGAGGCTTGTTTTTGATAAAATAGACATCAAATTTGTGTTGCTATTACTTATGCTAGATGCTGGCTGCTGGCTAACTTCTTGCGGTCATTAATTAGAAATTAGCTGAAGAAAGCCTCTAGCAACATTAAAAAGCAGGTTTTGAAAGAAACGTCATGTCTTATTAGAAGAGAGAAAGACAGCTTGATCCATTTCCACCGTGCTTAGAACAAAGGGACCCATTCACTTGGGTTTTTTTGACTTTATGCTGAAATACAATAGTAGTAATGTAGGTAGAAAGGAAGGGTCTGATAAAAAGAGTAGGATTAAACGAGCTGTCATGGTAATGGAAGCTGGAAGTAGACTACTGGGACCCTGCCACACTCTGTCCCCAGACAACATCCCTCACATGAAAATGTTAACAAGTGAGGGGCAAAAGGACAACAGGTACTCTCTGACTACAAAATAATCACAGTGTTCAGTAGACTGTGACTACATAAACCAAATTAAGTTCTTGTTTTGCTCATATGCAATATTTTACTCCCAGAAAGCCTGATCCAAAACTAAATTAAATAAATGAAAAAGGTTTATATATATGTCAATGGCCTTTTAAATGGACTGAGTTTTGTGCTATAAAAACCGGTTTCAGTGATAAATTCATCAGGTTCCAACTACACTTAAGCACTTTTGTGCTATGTTTCAGATCCTTGTGCTGCAGTTTGGAGGTAAGGGGAAAATAACTTTAAACTTTAAGCATCTTTGCTTCTCAATATCAGTGCAAACCGTGGAAAAGTTGATTTATTCTGTCTTATTGTAACCTACAGATGAGAAAGGCAGTCAGCCTCACCTCTGTGCCTGGCAAAATCTTGGGAGTGGATTGTCCTGGAAAGCATGCTGAGGCACATGAAAAACAACAAGGTGCTGGATGACAGCCAGCATGGCTTCACTAAGGGGAAATCCTGCCTGACCAACTTGGTGGTCTTCTATGATGGGGCTATGGAACTGATGGACAGGGGTAGAGCAGCTGATGTCATCTACCTGGACTTGTGCAAAACATTTGATACGGTCTCACATGACATCCTTGTCTCTAAGTTGGAGAGTCATCAATTTGATAGGTAGACCACT
>JASSUY010045001.1:0-39310 GCA_032466535.1 Forpus xanthops
AAACCCTCCTCAGCATCCCTATAGGCCCCCTTCAGATATTGGAAGGCTGCTATGAGGTCTCCACACAGCCCGCCCTTCTCCAGGATCAACAGCCCCAACTATATCATCCTATCTTCATACAGGAGGTGCTCCAGTCCCTTCATCATCCTCACGGCCCTCCTCTGGACTTGTTCTAACACTTCCATGGCCTTTTTATGTTGAGGACACCAGAATTGAACACAATACTCCAAGTGAGGTCTAACGAGAGCAGAGTAGAGGGGCATGATCACCTTCTTCTACCTGCTGGTCACACTCCTTTTGATGCAGCCCAGGATATATTTGGCTTTCTGGGCTGCAAGCGCACACTGCCGGCTCATGTTAATTTTCTCATAGAAATATAATGATTAATGTTGTGCTCTCCTGAAAGATCACTGGACCTCAAAAGAGTAGTAAACAAATCAAAGGTATGAGCACAACTCAGTCAGCTATCTGGTAGTGGTAGCATCTCCTAATGCAGAACTCTCCTTTCCGTGTTGGTGATCCTAAGAGCTTTCAAAGAGATCCTCAAGTGAATACAGTGTAGCAGTTTCTAATCTTGGGAAGTAGTATGCATACATAACAATCTGAGATATACCAAACATAACAAAATGAAACCTTCTCTACAAGAGCTGGGTTACGCAAAGGAATTAAGAAGGTGTTCAATTTCTCATGGCTGTTTTGTGGGTCAATGTTGGTGTCCATTCTGATGGAAAGGAGCTCCCTCACATCTAGAAGACTAGCCAGAACTTACAAGGGTTTACCAAGTGAATTTGGAATTAAGACAAATCAAGCCCTTCACCAGAGAAAAGCTGTTTAAAGCTGAATAAGCTGCTGAAGCAGTGTCGGATTTGATCCTGGTGAGTAACCATATCGTTAGTTGGAGAGATCTATGGAAGACCTTAACTCATTCTCAGGTGACAAAACAGAGACCCACTGAGGAAGCATTGCAGTATGTTATGTACTGAGACCAACCACAGAGCTAGATATTAGGGTCTAACTGAGTGCACTGTTTGCTGTGTTCAGTTTGCCAGTGCAAACATTACCTCAGTAGCTAATGTTAATCAGAATTCAACATTGTACAAATCGAAGGATATATCTGAATGAACAGAAGGAAATGACAATTTGTTCCCATTTTCAGTTTATTCATAGAGGTCATTGCTCAAAAGTGCAATTTAGTGATATTCTTTATTATATTAATCGTGTGAAAATAAGAGACTTGCCATGCCTAAATGCATCATCTGCTCACCTACTCAGCATGTCTCAGTTACCTCCCAAACAGTATTATCATTCTGAACTGTGGGAAACTCACAATAAAATCCTTATTGTTTCTCTGCTAAATGAACATTAAAAAGGCACATATCTTGAGTGCTTTGAACTAAGAAATAATTAATCATAAAGCTACATTTAAGTAATATAAAAAAAGTTTGATTTTGATTTTACTTTTCTGTTTTAAAATACGTACAGACAAAAATTGGCTGACATTTCAAGCCATACTGTACTTTTATATTGAAGGACTCTAATTTTCTGGATTATTGCAAGTAAATTATGATTTTATAAAAAAAAAATAGAGATTTGTTGAAGTCATTATTTTGAACTAAACTGCTACAATTGCAGACTTTTTTTTTTAATACTTACAAAATAGGGACTGTAGCAATAGGGCAATGGCTCAAATTGAAACAGGAAATTTAGGTTAGATATAAGGAAAAAGTTCTTTACTGTGAGGGTCGCAAGGCACTGGAACAGGTTTCCCAAAGAGGTGGTAAGGGCTCTATGCCTGGTAATGTTCAAGGACAAGTTGGTCTAAGGTGAGGTGTTCCTGCCCATGGCGGGAGTGTGGAACTAGATGATCTTAAAGTCCTTTCAAACCCTAATTATTCTATGATTCTTTGATTCTATAATTCTTACACTGGGGGGCCCAGAGCTGAATGCAGTACTGCAGGCAGGGTCCTATGAAAGGAGAGTAAAGGTGGAGAACCACTTCGCTTGACCTTCTGTCCACTCTTCTTTTGATGAAACCCAGGATACGGTTGGCTTTCTGAGCAGCAAGTGCAAGTTGTCAATTCATGTCCAGCTTTTCCTTCACTAGTATCCCCGAGTCCTTCTCATCAAGGATGCTCTCAATCCCTTCATTCCTCAGTCTGTATGGATACCAGGGTGTGACTTAATCCAGGTGCACAACCTTGCACTTGGCCTTGTTGAACCTCAAGAGGTTTACATGGGCACAGTTCTCGAGCTTGTCCAGGTCCATCTGAATGTCATTCCATCCTTCAGGTATGTCAACTGCACAACTCAATTTGGTGTCTGCAAACCAGCTGAGGCTGCATGTGATAGTATTATGCCATCAATGAACATATTAAACAGCCTTGGTCCCTGTATGGACTCCTGATGTACACCAGTTATACTAGTCTCTATCTGGATGTTGAGTTGTTGAGTACTACCCTCTGGATGCAACCATCCAACTAATTCCTCATCCACCAAACATTTCTTCCTTCAAATCCTTGTCTCCAATTTAGGGATAAGGGTATTGTAGAAGACTGTGCCAAAAGCCTTACAGAAGTCCATATGTATGATATTGATTGCTCTTGCCTTACCGCTGAGGTAGTCACTCCATCATAAAGGCCACTAGGTTGGTCAGAAAGGACATACCCTTGGTGAATCCATGCTGGCTGTCATGAATGACCTCCCTGTCCTCTGTGTGTCTTAGCATCACTTTTAGGATGATCTCTTCCATGATCTTCCCAGGCAAAGTGGTGAGGCTGACAGGTCAGTAGTTCCATGGATCTTCCTTTCTACCCTTTTTAAAAATGTATGGATTTTTTTCCCTTTTTCCAGTCACAGGGACCACAGCTGACTGTCATGACTTTTCAAATATCATGGAGCGTGGCTTGGTGTGAGGTGGTATTTTCTTTTTTCACTCACTTTCACTTGTTATTATAGGAAGCTGCTATATCCTAATACTTTATCTTTCTGATTTTAATAAATTTAAATATGCTTTCACAATGTAAATGTGCTTTTTCAGGATAGTGACATCACTCTTAATTAGTGTAATCACATTTTTAATACAGTGCAATCTCATTTTTGCTTATTACTGTGTCATGTTTTAAGGCATAAATCAGTCTGCCTGCCCACTCACTCCTCCCACCTTCCCCCATTTGGGAAAGAATATAACTCCCTCGGGTTGAGATAAGAACAGTTCAGTAACTAAGGTAGAACACAAACCACCGCTGCTACCACCAATAACAACAATGACCAAGAAAATACAAGGGAAGAGGACACAACTGCTCACCGCCCAATGCCCAAGCTGTGAACTGAACTCTTCCAGGTTCGTGCAACACTTTTACCTTCTGGGAATGATGTACTGTGGTATGGAATACCTCTTTGGTCAGTTTGGGTCAGGTGCCCTGTTCTGCTTCCCCTCTTCCCTAGCAGAGTATGAGACTCAGAAAGTCCTTGGTCAAACCAAAACATTCTAAACTGTAACTATAAACACTGGTGTTATCAGTGCTTTTCCCATGCTGAAGAGCAGAAACAGAGTACCACACCAGCTACTATGAAGAAAAAAAAAAAGACTGCTCCTGCTGAACCGCGGACATACTGCCACATCATTCTCCTAGGGCACTTTGATAGACCTACAGTGTGCATGATGTATAAAGTACGTAACTGTAACTGTGATGCCCTATCAGTCCATCCCATCTATACCCCACTTTCTTCCTTAAAGTTATACATAACTCTTTTTTACCCTCTAAATATGTTCATTTATACATTTAATCTATTCTTCTAGCAAATTTACTGACTGGAGAAATTTGTCATATAGGCATAAAAATGTCTTCCTGACCAATGAATCATACAACACTACATTTTTATAGGATTTTACAGATATTAACCAATTATTTCAATATACCTACATAGAATAGAAAATACAAATTTTGTACCTCAATTTTAAGAAGACAAAATGGAACAGAGGGATTTAGATGAGCTGCTCATATCAACATTGACATGTAGTGGCAATTTCAGAAAGATGACTCAATATTTCTTGGGAACACTTCTATATTCAAACTTTTGGAAGCATTTCTCCTCTGTGCTTCAATCTCAACACCTACAAGAATCATAGAATCATAAAATTTTTAGAGTTGGAAAAGACCTTAAGATCATCTAGTTCCAAATCCCCCTGCCATGGGAAGGGACAGCTCATGCTAAACCATATCACTCAAGGCTCTGTCCAATCTGGCCTTGAACACCGTCAGCGATGGAGCATTCACAACTTCCCTGGACAACCCATTCTCGTGCCTCACCACCCCTACAATAAAGAATTTCTTCCTCAGATCTGATCTAAACTTCCCCTGTTTCAGTTTGAAACCATTAGCCCTTGTCCTCTCACTACAGTCCCTCATTAAGAGTCCCTCCCCAGCATCCCTATAGCCCCCCTTCAGATACTAGAAGGATGTTGTGAGATCTCCACGCAGCCTTCTCTTCTCCAGGCTGAACAGCCCCAACTTTCTCATTCTATCTTCTTACAATTTACTGCATGGCCCTAAAACACACACAGTGTTTTTAATTTTTTGTCAAATTATTTTAACATTTCTGGTCAACAGAAAACGATGCTTTTCATTGCTGGAGAAGGAGAATTTGCAGACCTTTTGAGAAGCAGAAAAGTTACATGCACATACAAACAACCCTAATATATTGTTTTTCAAATCTTTGACATATATAATATGAGCTGATTATATTTTCTGTCTCAGAATTCATGGGTTTTGAGCGCATGATTTTTAAAGGATGCAAAAATGTAATGAATGTCTTTTTAAAAAAAACCTTCTCAAGCATGCTGGACAAGTATGATATTCTTCAGAACATACAGATGAGTTCAACATTTGCAAGGGAGGAATATATATCAGCATGTTCACAACATCAACCAGTAAGAAAGATAGTAAATCCTTTTACTCAATGACTGTAGTCCCCTGGCTGATTACCCTTCCTACCAGTTACTGGAGCACAAGAACATAGGAATATCTTGCCTAATCCAATATTCTTCCTCTAGCAGCGGACAACTGAGAAACATAAAGAAATGTATTGGAGCCTGTCCACAGAAAGGCTTCCTCCTTTTAAGAGTTCATGGATCTCTCAAGACCAAGGATTATAACTATTCTCAAAGCAAATTTTTTCTTCTTTTTTTTACATAAAGTATAACACCTCTGGCTCTTTTTCCTATTAGTAAAAGTAAGCAATTTTTCTAAGGTCTGCTCTGCATCTAAAGCTTTTTTCAGCCAGGACTGTGACCATCCTAAATTGAGGTTCTAAGGAGAAAAAAAAATATCCTGAGAAAAATAAATCCCATTTGAACTTATTTGGTTAACTTCTGGAGAAATCTTGGAAAAAAACTGTTTTTCTTCTGGTGCACACTGTTTATATACTACTGGGTTCAAATGCTGGGTTGACATCGAAGAGCAGAAGTATAATGGTACACTGAACCTAGACGCATATGGACAGCTTCTTGCAGGAGCTTACTGGAGTAAACTTTAGCATCTCTCTCATCCTTATAGGCCCCCTTAAGATATTGGAAGGCTGCTATGAAGTCTTCATACAGCCTTCTCTTCTCCAGGATCAACAGCACCAACTTTCTCATCCTATCTTCATAAAGGAGGTGCTGCAGTCCCCTGATCATCCTTGTGGAGGGGACTTATTCCAACAGTTCCATGGCCTTTTTGCATTGAGGACACCAGAACTGCACACAATACTCCAAGTGATGTCTATCAAGGGCAGAGTAGAGGAGCAGCATCACCTCCTTTGCCTGCTGGTCACACTCCTTTTGATGCAGCCCAGGATATGGTTGGCTTTTTGGGCTGCGAACGCACACTGCTGGTTCATGTCTATTTTCTCCTCAACCTACATCCCCAAGACCTTCTCTGCAGGGCTGCTCTGAATCTCTTCTCTGCCCAACCTATATGTGTGCCTGGGATTGCTCTGACCCAGGTGATTTGCACAAGGCCAAATTCTGTGTTTCTGTCTAGAAGATACAAGGTATGCATTCTCCCTTCCAGTAACTGTCATAGGGTTTGGTATCCTGTGGTGATGTTTTACATGTTTTATACCACCTATAGAGGATGCACAAAGGTGGTTGGGAACAGTCAGCATGGATTTCGATGCAGTATACTATAAGTTTTATAGTTTGGATGAGAAGTCCAAGTTGTATAGAAAACAGGCTAGACAGTTTTGCTTAAAGATTTGTGGTTTAGCAACAACCAACAACAAACCTTCAAACTCAGTGGTAAAAAGTTCAACTGATACCAAGCTAGTAGCTCCTTTGGAGAAGTACTGGACTCAATACTGTTTTTTTTGGCGTTATTGATGACTATATGAGGTGCCCTAGCCTGGATAAAAGAAGGCTATGGGAAAGGGAATGGTGTATGAAATCTGACTGCATTCCTCCTAAAAGGGAGGTTATAAAGAAGAGAGAGGCAGATTTTCCTCAGACCTGCCAAGTGGACAAGGCACACTGGACACAAGTTGGAAAAATAGGAATTAGTTATTCACATTGTGAGTGGTTAAGAATTAAAACAGCTGTCTATGCAAACTGATGAACCCTCACTGCTGCAGATTTTAAAAATCTGATTGAACAAAGTGCTGAGCAACCTAAGACACCCTGGAGGTTTATTCACTTTTACTTCACTCAATGCTAACAATCCCAGTCTTTTATTTTTTTGTCTTCTGTCTTGTGACCCCTCCCTGAATAAGAGGCAATACTTTTATGGTTTGCCTGAAATGTTTCTCTGGTTGAGTGTGGGCTCCATAGAAGCAGACATTTGTTTCATCTTTCAGTCTTTAGTCCTTTTCTGCATCTGGGAGGTACTCACCTTTTCTGAAATCAGTTCTCTGCCTCCAACCCAGGTTTTTGGCCCTACATCTGTGGAACCTCAGCAGCCAATCTTGTCTGCTCATTGTGGTCTATGGAGACCCAACTCTCCACCCTCTAGACTACTGACCATGTAAACACATTTGCTGAACATTAACAGTTTTTTTAGAAAATTTTATTGCTACTGCTATGAAATGAGAACATAATTCCTCTTGTGCTCTTCATTGGCAACATATACTTAGAGTATTGCATATCTCTTTATTCTTCAAAAGCTTGATGAGGAATTGATGAGGGATTAACATCACTTCTCTACAACAGAGTCACAGCAACATTGTAATTACTTGCTGAGGGGAACAACAGCAAAAAAAAAAATATTTCTTAGAAAAGCCAAGAAGCAACAAAAGGTGGGTCTGTCTCTTGGAGTTGTCTCTGAGGCAGTGTCCCTTGGGGCACTCTAATCAAGCCTGCTGAGAAAAAAAAAAAGGCATCTCTATGACTTTATAACTGTGAAGTAAATAGCTTTGTGATCTGATACCTCATAATCTCATCGTGGAGGGATGGCTTTGCTAATGAATGCATTATATTTTTGTCACACACTGAATGTTTTGAGGCAATTAACCACGGGGAAAAAAAAAAAAGAAATTAAAAGCAATTGCATTATTTTCATTTGAATGTGATTAACTAAAAAGACCATAAAGTGTACAGTATATTAACAAAAAATATCCTATGAATATTTACCAGGAATACTTAATCAACTGAGAATACATGGCAGTCAATGAATCAGTCTTTTTCTGACACTTTAGGTGCCCCTAGAATAATGAGCTGAAGCAGACTAAATTATTGAAACATTCTATTGGGTCAACTATCAATTTATCATAAAATGCTAGGGTCTACAGGTGCACAACAGACACTGAACTTGAAAACAAACTTTCTTTTATTGAGTATATAAAACAAATTTGGAAATGTTCTAAACATAATATCTTTATAGATACCATGGGCAATAAAGGTTTCCTTCTAACCTGGACTATAACACACACACACATACACACACACGTATCTTATTCTGATTCAGGTACTAGATATGATGTTATCCAAAAAACTTCTGTGTCCTCCTGGATATGTAACACTTCCCAATTACCTGTCTACAGCCACCACAGAAAATTTTTGAGATATTTTATGACCTTCAGACTCTAAATCTTGCCACTGATATAAATTCACAGTCCTCAACAAGTCACTTGAACTTAGGAGTGCAACAGCTGGTAACGGCATTGCTGAGTACAGCTCATGAAAGGAAGGTAGAAGTAAGGATGGAGAAGTTCTTGCTTCACAATTGGATGGTGAAAAGTTAGATGAGGCCCTACACAAGTTAGAGCAATGCTCAACTGTTCAAATACATTCCAACTTTCAGTGGCAGTTACAAGTTGTTGTATTATGACAGCATGATGGAACTTTGTATTACAATTTTCTTCATCGCTGGCTTTGGCAGTCACCACCAGCTGGGACTGAGTAAGTAAAGGTCAGCCCTGACAACACCGAACAAGCACGGACTACCCCACCCTAATAAATCTTTGTCTCCTCCAATCAAGACAGCTTACAGATCCTTTTAATTTGCTGAATTCTTTCTTAACATAAGAGAGCTTTGTCTTATGTGCTTTAGTTTCTTCACTTATACTATTATCAAGACATATACCTCTACTACTGTGTTATATAATATGACTGACAGGTTAAAGATTAAGTTTATTAAGCTGAGAGATAAAAGGGTTGCCCTAGTGAGTATTTGCCTGGAGCGACAGTAAAAATTTGTCTTTCATTCACAATGTTGATATATATGTATTCATACTTAAAATGTTTTCATCATAAATACTCTTCGGTCCTATTTATGGCAGTGCATTTCAGAACTGTATCTGTCTTCCTCTACAGCTGACATTCTAAACTGGAGCTGAAATAAAAAGTAGGGAAGAGAGGGTCAAAAAAAAGAATTATCCACTTCTGATGAGCTAGCTAAGAAGCAAAGACCTTCGTGAAGTATCAGATTGTATCATCACAAGTGCATAATATTTTTCAGTAAATATATCTGCAAGCATTGACCAGGCATTCAGCTCATACAAAAGCTCAAAAGTGTACTTTTTTGTCAGATTGCAGAAGTATTATCCCATGCTGAGGTAGACAATGAGACAAGCAGTGAATCAGAAACCACACATACATCAAAAGAAAAAATTAAACAAGAGCCTCCTTAGAAACACATATCATTTATACTATCTGTAGTCAGGTACTCTTTTTGCAATCACTGCAGATAATGAGATCAGTACTTGATACCTACAACCTGAAACCAGATACTGTAACCCTAATTATGAATTCCAGACAGACCTTACCCAATTCTCATTTGACTCAGAATATTTTGTTTCTACAACATTACAAGTTACAGGTATCTCATGAGAAAATTGGAGGTATTTGGTAGGAATCCTTTGATAAAAGGGCATTTGCAGAAAAAAGATTAGGAGATAGTAAAATTCCCATGGGAACTCCAGAATTAGCTTTATGAATTCAGATATAGAGTAAAATTTAATGAGTCTTAGCTGTTAAAAAGCTAGGTAGCAATAAAGCGCTGCTATATTTATGAAAGCTTTTTTAAGTCATAGAATCACTAAAAAACAGGGCTGAAAAGGAATTAAGGGATCATTCAGTGAAGAGAGGAACATGATGGAAGATACGCTATTTCTGTTTCCTTTTGTTAAGTGTTTTCAAGATTCCTATAAAAGACCCCTAATGATGAAAACAGTGACTCCTGAGGCAATCTTGTTAATATTAAAATATTTTTTCCTGACATCCAGTCTAAATTTTTCTCCATATTCCTTGCCTTAGTCTCCACAGATTTTACGCACACGTTATTTCTTCCTTTATTTCAACAGCTTACTGTCATATGCCTCAGCCTTATTTGTAGATACAACAAAAGTGATTTTTTGCTGGTTTGGTTTTTATGTGTTTTCTAGATCTGTCTTTTGCTTTTCTTTTCAGTTAGGTCAATTTATTGAAATGCAGTGCTGGAAATCATCTGGTGCTTAGTCTGAAGTATTCTCAGTCCTTAGTGGAGTTTAAACACTATTTCCTAACACTTGCTTTATATCAGACCTAAACTGCAGTTTATAAATGTTAAAAGAACATTTTCTACCTGCTGTCATATGATGACTGCTTTCCTCTTATAGCCTCTTTGAAAACTGCTAATTAGATATCCACCACCCTATTTGTTCTCCTGTTCTGCCTGAAAATAGAATATCAAAATTCCTCCTGCCATATTTTTCTTTTTCCCTAAGTTATTTCTTCAATTTGAAAAGGTAACTTTCAATTGTAATTTTATTTGAAGCATACACAGATTCCCCTCTGAACTTCTTTACATCTATTCGCTCAGTAAGAAAGCTTGATGTTTATTATGACACAAGTTGTTAATTCTGATACTGAATATTGCAGTATTTGGGGTTGACTTCTGAGAAACCCAGTCAAGACTGATGTTAAGTCTCATATTATCTGACTTATTTCATTTGTACTACGTGGCCTCTGAGAGAGAGCATGACCTTGGAATCAGATCTGCTTGCTCAGAGATACATTTCTCCTCAAGCTGACTTCACATTTTCACAGCATAGTGATGTGGATGGATGCACACATCAGATGTTTTAATTTGTTGATCAGTGTTCTCCATACTGCCACATATTTAATCAACTCCATATTTCACAGGGCTAATGAACACAGAGCACGTGCTTTTAAAAAGATTTTTTAAAAGAAATGAATGGACTATCATCACTTTTTTTCACATAGATGTTTTTTTCCACCAAGGTGCTGGATGTTCTGTCGATATCATGGAATCACAGAACCACAGAAGAGTTGGGGTTGGAAAGGACCTTAAGATCATCTAGTTCCACCCCCCTGTCATGAGGAGGGACACCTCACAGTAAACCATGCTACCCAAGGCTCTGTCCAGTCTGGCCTTGAACACCATCAGCAATGAAGCATTCACAACTTCCCTGGGCAACCCATTCCAGTGCCTCACCTCCCTTACAGTAAAGAACTTCTTCCTTTTATCCAATCTAAAATTACCCTGTTTAAGTTTGAACCCATTACCCCTTGTCCTCTCTCTACAGTCCCTAATGAAGAGTCTCTCCCCAGCATCCTTACAGGCACCCTTCATGTACTGGAAGGCTCCCAGATGGTCATTTTGGACTGCCTTGTTCTGAAGGGAGTGATCTATTTCTTGTGAGGGTACAAGATATATTTACCTGGTAATTGTACATAATTTGTTTAGACAGAGGATGCGATAGTCTTTCAAGTTAATCCTCTCAACAACATAGCTTTTTTGTTTGTTTGTCTTAAAATAATAATATCAGTTTAGCCTTTACCTCTGAGCAATATCCTGTACTCTAGTCACCATTTCTGCCAGGATCTGGTGAAAGCAAGACAAAATCAATTAGTTATTGCCTTCAGCATTGTAAAATACACATAGAGGGCGGCAGAAAAAAAAGGATACTGATTCTAATTCTGGTGCAAATATTTGTTTTCTGGAGATGAAGACATGTTTTTTTTGACTGATTTTTCTATCTTGATTTCAAGAAAGTGACAGCTGTTTTAAAGATATTTTTTCTTTGCAAAAAAATAGAGGCAGTTATGTCTGGCCAAAAGTGGTCCTAAATATTAGGTTTGGCATGTTTCATTTGGTTACTTACTAAATATAATGACCTGTTTATCTAAGAAGAAGTACAGACTGTTTTATTGATTGTAATACTAGAAATATTAACTTCTGGGTGAAAAAAGAAGATATTTATTCTCAGATATATGAAGATTTCAATTTTTTCATCTATTTTCTTCCTAAAGGCATATCATCCTTTGCCAGTTTCTGAGCAAAAAAAAATATTTTTAGTTCAATACTGTATTTTTCCCAAAGTTAAGAGGTTTTGTAAAACCAGGAAGAACTCACTAATAGTTTTAAAATTGCATTGAATAGCAACAGTATTTTTTGCTTGCGGTTGACTTTGAATATTTAAGGATTTTCTTTTTTTTTTTTTAAATATGAAAAAGAGTTTTAAAAATTCATTTTAGACAAAATGTAGCAAATAATGAATTAACTCTGAACATACTTCAAACTTCCTTATAGAAACTTCCAGAAGAAATGTCCTTCTCACCAATTCAGCTCTTAATCCTTCAATTAACTTAGAGTAAGTCTGGATGTCGTGGTTTTGTAATATAAGTATTTAAACCAGCAAACTGAATAGAGAAAATGGAATTAAAGTATAGTTCTTACAATATATATGACAAAACCCACATATTTTGGTAAAACAAAAAAACCTGTGTTGTTACAGGTGTGGGCTGATTTGAATTCCTTAATGTCCTCAGTTTAATGCTATGAAAAAAAGTCAAGTTAGAGATGGGATTGTAATAGGTCATTTAGATGACCCATTTTTAAATAATACAATGATACTTTGAATATCATGTAACTTAGTAATTAATTTGAGAGGCAGATGATTTTTGCCTGACCTAAAATTTCAAAATTTTGCTTCCATGCTGTTATGATAACCCCAGTTCTGACTGCAAGGTTTATCTTCGTTCTCTCACCTAACAGAGGAATCATACAGTCCTGTTGATTTGCTCTTTGGCCCTGTTTGTCCTTGAAAGAAGCACTAATATTAACCATGTAACTTCCTCTCCACAAGGGGCTGCTAACAGCAGTAGATATGCTGAAACAGATTTTATCTTAGATAAAGAAATCAGATTTTAAGAGGGCCTTGAAATTACTAGAAGTGGTTAGTTTCAGAGGCTAAGAAAGAAGGCAAGCCAAGAAAGAGACGAAGAAATAATTACAGTGAAGACAGGTGGGAGCATGAAAAAGCAGAATATATCCATGATGGGAAGAGAAGGAGCTATAAGATGGGGTGATCCTGAGCTTGCAAGAGGCCGTTCACACTTGAAGAAAGTTAAGTTGAAGCGAAAGACCAATGAATAAATGAGGACAGAAAAGGATACAGACCTGTGCCATCTAAAGTAAAACAAAGTATTTTGATTTGTCATGTTTTCAGGTTGCACATTTCAGCTTCTGTTTATTCTCAAAATTAAACTGTCATTGGGCATCTTATTGCATATCCAGCCCAAGTAGCAGTTCCTAGTTCAATTTGCAATCACAGATGTAGCTAGATAATCTCAATATTTCTCTTTTACATAGGTGCAGCACTATCAGTTATGCTTTTTCTTCTTCATTGCATCTTCTTATTTGGGTGATAGATGTGAGGTAAGACTATCAGTATTAATTACTTGTCTATGACTCTAGTAGATGAGGCAAATATTGTGAATATTGTGCTGTGCCACAAATGTTCAGTAAGTCATAAGCAAACAATATATTAGTTTCACAAATTTGGCCAATGATTTTTTGAGGATTTTGCAAGACTTCATACTAGAAGCTGTCATTTAGGTAGGTTGTCAGTAATGTGGGCACAATATGATGATTATTTTGGAGTCAACATTGTTTTAGCCAAGAAAGTGAGGAATACTGTTAAGTAAATGGAAGGTGATCTGTCCTCTTTGGGTACTTTTGAGGAAGACACCTGGTTATCTTTTTAATCTTAAGATGGAAAAGTAAGGAGAATAACCTAAAACTCAGAGATTCTTAAGAATTTCAAAGGCTAGGAAGAGATAGTGTTATAAAATTTATCCACCGTACCAAGACTAAGAGCTCATTTTGAAGCCTGTTGTTGCATTAATTTTCCCCTCTATCATAGAATCATAGAAGAGTTAGGGTTGGAAAGGACCTTAAGTTCATCAAGTTCCAACCCCCTTGCCATGGGTAGGGACTCCTGATCCTGCCCCTCTACTCTACTCTTGTGAGACTTCACTTGAAATATTGTGTATGGTTCTGGTGTCCTCAACATAAAAAGACATGGAACTGTTGGAACAAGTCCAGAGGAGGGCCACGAGGATGATCAGGGTACTGGAACACCTCCTGTATGTAGATAGGATGAGAAAGTTGGGGCTATTCAGCCTGGAGAAGAGAAGGCTGCATGGATCCCTCATGGCAGCTTTCCAGTATCTGATGGAGGGATATAAGGATGCTGGGAAGGGAATCTTCAAGAGGGACTGTACTGACAGGACAAGGGGTAATGCATTCAAAATTAAAGAGGGGAAGATTAGATTGGGTATGAGGAAAAAATTCTTCACTCTAAGGGTGGTGAGGCTCTGGAATGGGTTGCCCATGAAAGCTGTGAATCCTCTATAATACTATAAAGTGGATTTGAGTCACTCCCCTGGCTAGATCAAGTATACTGCTACTTGAGGTACTTAGTCTCTTAAAATTATGTTTCAAATCCAGAGAAAACAGGTTCAGACACTGCAGGTGGACAGCAATTGCAATGGTATCTTCTATGACAGTTGTATCTATTGAGGGTTACATCCCAAAACTTGCAATTTCATAGTAGTTTTCCCACCTAGTAGCAGTGCCCAATCCCTCTTAAAGAGGAATTTTCTTTTATCTGAATATGATCTGCTAGAGAAAGAATGAAGAATGACACTTTCTGGTTATACCAATTTTGGGATTTTTAAAATTGTTATTTTAATTAAGTTTTAAAGTTATTATTTGTAAAAGAAAACTAGAAAACTGCCATGAGGGATCCACGCAGCCTTCTTTTCTCCAGGCTGAATAGCCCCAACTTTCTCATCCTATCTACATACAGGAGGTGTTCCAGTACCCTGATCATCCTCATGGCCCTCCTCTGGACTTGTTCCAACAGTTTCATGTCCTTTTTATGTTGAGGACACCAGAACTGCATATAATACTCCAAGTGAGGTGGCACAAGAGCAGAGTAGAGGGGCAGGATCACCTCCTTCAACCTGCAGGATCACCTGCACAATCCACACTGCAACTCATGTTCATTTTCTTGTCGACCAACACCCTCAAGTCCTTCTCAGCAGGGCTGCTCTGAATCTCTTCTCTGCCCAACCTGGAGCTCTGCCTGGGATTGCTCAGACCCAGGTGTAGGACCTTGCACTTGTCACAGTTAAACATCATCAGGCTGGCATTAGCCCACCTCACAAGCTTGTCAAGGTCCCTCTGGATGGCATTCCTTCCCTCCAATGTATCAACCGAACAATGCAGCTTGGTGTCATCAGTCCAGGTAGATGGCATCAATTGCTCTACTGTACTTCTGGAGCCCATCATAGAAGGCCACCAAATTGGTCTGGCAGGATTTCCCCTTAGTAAAGCCATGATGGCTGTCACCAACCACCTTGTTGTTTTTTACGTGCTTCACATGCCTTCCAGGAGAGTCTGTTCCAAGATTTTGGCAGGCACAGAGGAGAGACTGACTGGCCTGTATTTCCCTGGGTCATCCATTTTCCCCTTTCTGAAAATGGTGGTTATATTTCCCTTTTTCTAGTCATTGGGAATTTCACCTGACTGCCATGATTTTTCAAATATGATGGACAGTGGCTTAGCAACTTTATTTGCCAGCTCCTTCAAGATGCATTGAGTGGATTTCATCATGTCCCATGGACTTGTGTACATTTAGGTTCTTAAGATGGTCTCAAATGGAATCTGATCCTCTCCTACAGTGGGCCCAACATTTTGATTCTCACAGTGTCTGTATCTGCCATCAAAGACTTGGGTGGTGCTCTCAGAGCATTTGACAGTGAGGACTGAGTTAAATAAGTCATTAAGAACCTCAGTCTTCTCCAAATCCAGGGTAGCCAGCTCTCCTAACAGTATCCAGAGGGGGCCTATTTTGTTCCTATTCTGTCTTTTATTCACAATATATCTATAGAATCCCTTCCTGTTATCTTTAACATCACTAGTCAAGTTTAATTCTAACTGGGCCTTAGCTTTCTTAACCTGGTCCCTAGCTTCCTGGACAGCAGCCCTGTATTATTCCTAGGACTCCTGTCCTTGTTTCCACCTTTTATAAGCCTCTTTTTTCCTTCAGATTTTCCTCAGCAGCTCCTTATCCATCCAAGGAGGTCTCCTGGCCTCTTGCAGCACTTCCTTCTACTTAGGATGCAACACTCCTGAGTTTTGAGTAGGTGATCCTTGAATATCAATCAATAGTCTCGAACCCACTTGCTGTCTACGGCTATTTCCCATGGAACATTACTAAGCAGATTTCTCAAGAGGCCAAAATCTGCTCTTTTGAAGTCAAGGACAATGAGCTTACTGCACTCTTTTCTCACTGTCCTGAAGATCTCTAATTCAACCGCTTCATGATCGCTGCAATCAAGGCTGCCCTGTAGCATCACATTTCCAACCAGCCCTTCCCTGTTGGTGAGCACAAGGTCAACCATGGCACCTCTCCTTGTCACCTCCTCTACTACTTGCAGAAGGATGTTGTCTTCCACACAATCGAGGAACTTCCTGGATTGCTTGTGCCAGGCCTTACCATTCTTCCAACAGATATCAGGGTGGTTGAAGTCCTCCATGAGTACAAGAGTTTGCTAGCATGAGGTTGCTCTTGTCTGCCTATAGAGTGCTTCATTCACAAATTCCTTTTGATCAGGCTTCCTGTAACAGATCCCCACAATGTCTCCCGTTGCTGTTCTCCCTTTAACCTTGATCCACAAACTCTCAATTGACTAGTAATGAAACAAACTTACCTCAAATACAAAAGGCAATTCTGCTTTCGACGGAAGTCATAAGCAAGTCACAAATAAGGTATTTTGTAGAAAAATTGCTTTTTTTTAATTTTTTTTTTTATGGAGGTCAAGAATCCTTAAGATAGTGATGAAATAATACTCTAAATAGCATAAATTATGGCATTAAAAAAATAAAGTAGGCTCTCCCTGCCTTTTTAAATAAATTATATTCACTTTGGGGGTAGGGGCATTGTTTACTTATTTATTTGAATAGGAGCTGCACTCTTAAAAAAAAGAAAATCCAATATTCACTGAAGCATCATAATTTTTGTTCTTTTTAAAAGAGGTATTGGTAATTAATTGAATCACTTTTACCACTTAATAAGACTGGTGATCCACATGGCAAATTCATATTAAGCAATTCAGAACTCTAGACCAGATAACCACTGAAAATTAATCATCTGTGGAGTAATGAACTGAACAGCTCTGAATCTCTAAAAAAGATCACCAGTCTATTAGACTTATATGCTGTAATTATGTTATATATAACTGTATAATTTATAAGTTTTAAATTAGATCAACCATCTATGAGCCTTTATAAAAATGAAAACATATTCATCAGATTAAAAGTAATAAAAAAAGAAATTAATCAAATATAGAATTTACCTCCATGCTAAAGGCAGCAATTACAATTTTAGACTTTCTAGAGCAATGGGTTTAGCTGGTATTTTTGCAGTCAGCTGGATGGGTTTGTCCTATTTTAATTGTTAGATCAATTTCTGATCTCAGTCTCAGTGATGATAAATCATCTATAACTGTGGTTCATTTGAGTTGCTCCTCTTTTTCATTCCTAAAAGTGGCAGCTGAACCACTTATGATAATATTTTCACAAAAAAACAGAATAAGAATTCCAACATTTATCTTATACCGTAAGGTAGACATGTCCAGACATAAAACCTGTCAATCTAAATTTAGATTTTTAGGGAGAAAAAACTTTTTACTCTGGTCAAGTTAAAATCCAAATTTACTGACTGATTTTGGCTTTACTTTTAGTTATAAAAAGTTGAGCTGCCAAACACTCAAATATAAAATTGCATCTAAAGGTAAATGTAATGCAGGAACTATCCCTTTCAGAGAATGGCTGAACAAATTACAAATGATTCATGTATTCTGCATAACTGCATTTCTACTTTTTTGCCTTTTTTTTTAATTACCTTGTGGCAAGCATTATATTTGTAGACTGTCACTTCATATATGTCAAAATATCTAGGTAACTTAACAAGTTTTACTTCTGGATTTGTGCAATTTCCAAGCCCTTAGTTACTGGAATGGAGAAATATTTTTTTCTACAATACAAACTGAACTCCATTTTCTCATGACTGTATCTTCTGCTGATTCTTCTACATGAGAAGAGATTATCTTCTAGATCTTTACCTTAAAAAATTGAATGAACAGGAGCAATTGAAGCGCCTGTAAGAAACGTCTATAGCAACAGATAAACTGTTTGTTGCCCTCAGTCCATATAGCCACACCTGAGAATGGGCACTCTCCCATTCCCCAGTCAATCTCAAGAAGGGTCCATCAACACTAACATCAGTGAATATTCCATGGCATTAAACATCAAATATTTGACATCTGTACAGAACTAATCCTCCCTGAGCCTTAGAATCTACCCCTACAACATAAAAGCCAGTTAAATCAGGGAGTAATGTTATTAATATCTCCATGTCATGATGACCATTCTGGTGAATACCATTTCTGGCTCGTTTCCACTCTCACTTATTAGGATAAAGACTCAAACAGTATTCTTGCATTAATGCAAAAAATGATTGGCAATAGGTGTATGCAAAGGAAAGTTTATTTCTTACAGAATTTATCTAAAACCAGTGCTGACAGGATACTTCCTCATGTGCTTAAAACAGCCCCTGGGTAAGCAAAATCTATGTCTGAAAGATCACACATGCATATATTTCATGGGTTGGAAGTTGTACATTTAATCTTGAGAGCTCATGTTGTTTTCACCTAAATTTGTCATGTGAATTTGAAATGTAACAATCTGTGTCACAGTCACCTTGGGATGTTTGTTTTCAGATGTTTTATTGAAACCTTATTCTGACAGGGAAGAGATGAAGTATTACCTTAGATTCACAGATTTTCATGTCAGGAGAAATTCTACAATCAGCTAACACGCCTTCTTATATATAATACAGGACCCACATAACATAAGGAATTATAATTTGGACACTCTGCCTTATCTGGCATTAGTTTAAACTTGTTAGTCATATGATCTTCATGTAGCCAGACATTTTGCTGGAAACACTACATATATTGTTCAGAATTGAGACTGAAAATATTCAATCACTTTTATAGCTAATAGTATAATAAGGTTGCTGCCTTCTCAAATGATAATGTAGCACTTAGAATCATAGAATCACAGAATAGTTAAGGTTGGAAAGGACCCTACGATCATCTAGTTTCAAACCACTGCCATTGGCAGGGACACCTTCCACTAAACCATGCCACCCAAGGCTATGTCTAACCCAGCCTTCCACACCGCCAGCGATGGAGCTTTCACAACTTCCCTGGGCAACCCAATCCACTGCCTTAGAGCACTTGAATGACCTAAAATTAAAATATGTTAGACTCAATCTGATATGTAAATTACTTTAAAGCTTTGATATTAATCATCATTCTTCTGATTTTTTATACATGCTTTGTGATTTTTTTGCTAGTAACATAGATTAGATAATAATATATGTAGAGCAATAAATCCATGTTTTATATTATCATGGGTTCAGCAGTAGCAGCCATTTTTCTCCTTCTTGGTAGCTGGTGTAGTGCTGTGGTTTTGACTTTTGGCCTGATAACAGTGCTGATAACAGAATTATACATAATAAGGAGTTCTGAATCTATCACATCCTTGAAGTAGATCCCTGAGTTAAGAAATCACTCTGTGACTCAACCAGGACACTTAGAGCTGTCCTACTGGGTATTTTCAGTAATATATTTGGCATTTTAATGGCAAATATTTTGTATTGATAACTTTTTCAAATGAGGAACAGAAACTGCAGACTACTCTTGTTTTTTTGCTGTCATAACAGGGCAATCAGCTGCTATACTTTTGTCATTTCACATTATGTTTACTGTTAAGACTAACTTTAATCTTCCTTTTTTCCTTCTTTTATATAATGTTTGGCATCCCCTGTTTTAAATGGTCATGCTACTTATTAAAAACCACATTCCTGATTAATTCTTTCTTTAGCACAATATATTCTTATCTTGACTGAGGTCTCTAAGCACTAGTTCAATTTTATCATATAACATCATAAATTAACTGGCATTTCAGTGGTGCCAAAGCTTTACTTTTAGGGATTTCATGATACTCTTTTGCCTTTTCTTCCCCTTGTGGGACAAAGGAGAGAGTCAGAAGAAAGGTAAACCTAACGAGTTACGATAAAAATGGTTTAACAGGACTGGAAAGGGAAAAAATAATGATAAAAGAATATACAAAGCAAGTGACACACAATGCAATTGTTCACCCCCAACTGACTGATGCCCAGCCTGTCCCTAAGCAGCATGCTTCCACCCCCAGGCCAGCTTCCTTGGCTTTATAATTCATTATGACATTATATGGTATGGAATATCCTTTAGGCCAGTTTGGGACAGCTGTCCTGGCTGTGTCCACTCCCAACTCCTTGTGCACTCCCAACCTACTCTTTGGTGAGATGGTATGAAAATCAGAAAAGGCCTTGATTCTGTGTAAGCACTGCTGTCTTAACACCTCTGTAATATCCGCACTTTTTTGCAGCATAAATCCAAAATATAGCACCATACTAACTACTATGAAGAATATTAACTCTATCCTAGCCAAAATGAGCATAGTTACCTGTAATAGACAACTATGCATGAACATAAACACTCCTTCTCCAAGCATGCCACATATTGCCCAGAAAAGTTGCTCACAGAGTCTGCACAATTTTTTTCACTAGAAGCATTCAAAGCCCTACTGAGAAGGTCCTTAACAATAGGGACTGATTCTACATCACCACTGACTTAAAACAGCAGGATGCAAAAGAGCTTTCCTTAGGTCTATTCCAACTTGGATTATTCATTGATTCTACATCCTTCTCCAAATACTGCCTACATCTTTTTTTTTCCAAACACATTCTATATAGCATAAATTAAAAATTGATCACTCCCCCCTCTTTCTTCCTCCAGTCCCAGGGGGATGGGGAGGAGAATTGAAAGAATGCAACTCCCACAGGTTGAGATAAGAACAGTTTAGTAACGAAAGTATAACACAAAACCACTACTGCTACCACCAATAATAATAATGACAAAAGAAATACAAGGGAAAAGAATACAATTGCTCGCCACCTATGTACCCAGCCTGACCAAGCAGTACACCCCCACACCCTTCTGGGTCTCTGCTCTCCGTTTTTGCATCCTGGGAATAACTTGCTGTGGTATGGAATGCCTGTTTGGCTAGTTTGTGTCAGGTGCTCTGTCTCTGCTTCTTCCCGGCTTCCCCTCCACCCTGGCAGAGCATGAGGCTCAGAAAGTCCTTGGTCAGACAAAACATTACCAAGCAGTAACTGAAAACAATGGTGCTATCAGTGCTGTTTCAGGCCCAAAATCAAAAACACAGCACTGCACCAGCTACCAAGAAGGAGAAAAATGACTGCTGCTGCTGAACCCCTGACACTAATCTAAACAACAAAAATTAGATGTCTACTAAGGGATCTAGAGTTTAACATACCACTGGATATTTTAATGTAATACGAATATTATTATTCTTACTTCTCTTTGATGACTAAAAGGTAGTTAATTCTTATAAACTAGTTATTCTATTATAAATAGGTTTTATACTATTTAAAACACTAATATAAAATGCTTTCTCTCCCTAGCACTTTAGTGAAAGGAACTGGCACTTTCAGATGCCAGTTGTTTCTTTGAACTCAGCATTGATAAAATTGCACCTTAAATACTGTGCTTGGTTTGGGTCCCCTCACTACAAGAAAGACAGTGAGGTTCTGAAGCATGTTCAAAGAGTAATGAAACTGGTGGAGGGTTTGGAGAGCAAGTCCCATGGGAAGCAGCTGAGGAAACTGTAGTTTCTTGAGCTAGAGAAAAAGTGGTTCATGGGAGACTTTGTCATTCTCTACAACTACCCAAAAAGAGGTTCTAGTGAGGTGGGGGGTCAATCTCTTCTTCCAAGTAAGGAAATGGCCTCAAGCTGTGCCAGCAAGGGTTTAGATTGGATATTAGGAAAAATTACTTCACTAAAAGGGTTATCAAGCATGGGAACAGGTTGCCCAGGGAAGTGGTAGAGTTATCATCCTTGGAGATATTAAAAAGACAAGTAGATGTGATATTTCGGAACCTGGTTTACTGGTAGACTTAGTGCTATGGTGACGGTTGGAGTTGATGACCTTAAAGGTCTTCTCCAACTTAAATAATTCTATGATTCTATAATTTATTTCAAATAGATAGATAATCTTCATACTTTGCAAGGTAGTAATTTATTTTATGGCTAATTTTATCCATTCAAACCTGCTTCTTTTTTGTTGCTTTATTTTTCTCATCTATGTTTGTTTTTACTTCTTTCTGATACTTCTTTCTGATATTGTGAATCAGCTGTGGCTTGTTGCTCTACTTTTTCAAGTCTGCTCTGTCTTCTTACTGATACTATGGCATACATAATTGTTATGCCGTATGGGCATATAATAGCATAATATGGGGTTATTATGACAATGCTATGGTGCTTGCACTTTATCTGTCTTATTTGTTCCTCGTTTGTGCATATTTTGCCTTCATATGTCTCCTTGTATGATTTTCAAATATTACTACACAAGCCCATTATTTAGCATTCTTAAAGATGAATTTTTAAAGTTATAGATTCTTTGTGTCATGAGTATTATATATTGAATA
This sequence comes from Forpus xanthops, assembly GCA_032466535.1. Taxonomy (NCBI): domain Eukaryota; kingdom Metazoa; phylum Chordata; class Aves; order Psittaciformes; family Psittacidae; genus Forpus; species Forpus xanthops. Next base: position 22,388 of record JASSUY010045001.1, read on the forward strand.
TTCTAAAATAATGTAATTATTATAAGTGTTAGATTTGTGTACATTTAACTGGCATCTCGGTGCAATCAAAGCTCTTTTGTCTTAGTTTTTACTCTTTCAGTCTAACTCATCTTCCTGTTTTAAATTTGCTTTTGATAGGTGAATCCACATAGAACCAACATACTCATTAACATACTTTATAGCTTTCCTATATAGTTTGAGATGCTGCTCTTTTATGTGCATTAGCAACATGTTGGTAGTTTGTATATTATTTGTGGATTCGTTTACCACTCACAGTATACTTTTGTTCACCTTTCCGCTCATTATTCCAATAGGTCTATAAAGATAACAATAGTGAAAGTGGCAAGAAAAATAAAAGCTCATTATCTTCACAGACTGCTAATATTCAGAAAACAGTAGTAAAGCTTTCTCAGATCCTGCAAATCCTTTTCACTTTCTTTTTCCCTTAACAACTCAGTCATTGAAGAGAATACCCATGACCACAGCGCAGGCGTTTCTGTTTGAACCAGCCAGTCCAGGCTAATTTGATAATCAACAGAGAGAAATGGGCATTTCAGGGCAGTAATTTGCCTTTATGTAGTTTAGATATATGAAGGAATAGGATACAAATTATAGCCTAACAATAACCATTTCTCTCCCTAGGCTACAAAACAGCCTGGAGAACTAATTCAGTGTATGGAGGTTTGCACAGGGACATAGCATCAGGTGATATGAATCCCACTTCCAGTAGCAAATGGCAAAGCCTCAACATACAAACAAAATACATTTGACAGAAATGTCTTGGATATGCAGAACTGCATACTTTAACAAATTATATTTTTCAAGAAAAATGAAATAGTTTTCCAGATTTTTGTAAACTCCCTGAGCTTTTGGTCTACTTAAACAGGTACATGCTCTTCTCTCTTATCTTTTACAGGTAAGAGGCAATAATCATGGAGTGGACGTTTGAATGTGCACTTTTTATGTAGTTAAATATTTTAAGGTAAATTCTGTGATGATTTTTCCTATCAGGGAGATGAGTTATTAGCAAAATACTATTCCACATCTTGAAAGCAAACGTGAAGCATACACAGAGTGATGTCTTTAAAAGGATGTTCATAGAATACTATATTTTATTCAACATTCCTTGCTGTGGCTAGTGCTTAAAAGCATAATTTAGCTTTCTGTGTCACCTTAGCAATTGGAGAACTCTCAAGGTAGTGGAATTTCTTTAGCTCATACTATCAGTAGATAAAGTTTTGGGAGGCTTTGTTGTTTTATTTCACTAATTATCAGAAATAAGTAATTTTTTTTACATTGAATTTTACATAATATATGCACATTATAATAATTTTTCATGTTTATTTTGTTGGTATATGTGCTATAGAGTTATACTGCAAAATTAGAGACTTAAGCCCTATGCATTGCATATTTGCATTTGCTTGTCTTTTGCAAACAAGAGCAACATCTATATTCATATGCTTCAGGATTTAATAATTTTAATGGCAGGAGGGATAATTCTGATCATTTAGTGCGACCTGCTGCCTAATGCATGCAGAGAATTTCGTAGATTGATAGAATACTGGAACAGTAAGGGTTGGAATGGACCTTTCAGGATCACCTAGTTCCATCCACCCTGCCATGGCCAGGGACAATTTCCACTAGACCAGGCTGCACAAAGCATTGTCCAACGTGGCCTTGAACACTTCCAGGGATGGGCCAGCAACAGTATCTCTAGTCAACCTGTTCCAGTGCCTCACCACCGTATACAGTGAAGAATTAGATATCCTTATATCTAATCACAACCTACCCTTATTAAAATGGGAGTGGTAATATCGATGTCTATGAGGAAGTTTGGAAAAGCTATTAAGATACTTCTTATTGAATGACAATGCAATGAAGCAAATTCACTGGCAGCTTTATAAATGCATATATATATTCATATATATAAAATAAGTATTCTTGGAAGAGAGTCTTAGTTTTTTTCAGTGCTTCAGTTCATTAAGAGCTCTGCTAATACAAATAAATTATAATCACTACCCATTTCTTTTCACTATCTGTCTTGAACTGGTGCATGACAAGAAGAATACAAAAAACTAGATTGTGTGAATTCGGCTTTTGTTTTATGTACCAACATATGTATTAAAAAAGAAGGCATTTATGTTCTTAAAGATACAATAAGGATTGCCCTTGTCATCTGAAAGCTATTCAGACTATAAACTGACTCATTCAATTATATGAGTAGAAAAATAATCCTGACTGCTTATTTGACATGCAAAAATAATTGAATTAAACCTTGTTCTAAAAAAGACACAAGAGGAAGGTGTCAACATTTTGTGAAATGCGAATGTTTCCTCAAAATAATATGCATGTCAAACTTCTATTTCCAGTGAGACAAGTTATAGATAAGAAGCCATTTTGTAATATGTCACTGATCATCTTGGCACGTTGTGCTGGAGCTCTGATTCATATGTGTGTGTACATATGTATATGTATGTGTATATATGTGTATATATATGTGCAAATATGTATATATACATACATATATGTGTGTATATATGATTTTGCTTAGCTGCTTTCTTTGATACTACATTATGTTTTAACTGTCTTAAAGAAAATCTGATCAATACTCATGGTATTGCTAACACTGTTTGGAGTAGTTTCACGTATGAATCCTATGACATAAAGATTTTGCCACACGTTTGATCTATGCACAGACTCTTGGTTTTTGTTCCCTGCTTTTCATCATATCAGGGATTCTAAAATGACCATGATTATCTCATCTATGTATACTATTTTAAACTATTTCCCAATTTCCTTCTTTAGAATATTCCTATCTAAATAAAAAAAAATACTAGAGATGTTTTCTTGTAAACATCCTGCCTATGAAATGAGATTGTAATTATAGAAGGTTTGATTTCTCTGACAAATTATGTTTTTTAATTTTTCTTGATGTCTTACTGTATGTCACATAACTTGGTTTCTGATTAGCAGCCTCTTATATGCCAGAAAATAAATTTAACCTAGCATTCTTTGCAAGTTCTTTCTTTCAGCATTACTTCTAGTAGGCACAATTACTAGATTCTTATATCTTTAATAACTTTGGATAGCCCTTTATGTTACACCAACTTTACTCACCTCCATGGGAAGGTATGTGGAATGAGACATTAGAAGCGAGTGCATTCTAACTCTGAACAGCTGAAACTCTTAATCATGTCTTTTTTTTTTTTTTTTTTGTCTGAATAGAAGCTCTGGAAGCTCAGCTCTGAGGTCATATAATAAGGGAGTTGGATAGACGGGATTTGTGTGACAAAGCAGTCAGTATCCAAATGATGCCGATTGCGGATTCTTTGGACAGCTATTGTGGAAAAACCTCATGAAAATTCTGATGTTCCACAATAAGAAGTGGTCTGGAGGTGAGAAAGTCTTGGAAGGGGACACTGTTAGGACAGCTGACACAAACAAACCAACCCAAAACTTATCTGGTGGAAGCATTTATCCATATACACTTGCATAATCTCACCCACATGTGCAAGTGGAAGAATTGTTAAACTGACGATTTTTGTCATATTCATTCTGCTCATTAAGAGTCCTTAGGTGTTGAAACAAGATTCAAAGTTCCAATCAGATTCACAATGGCTTTATTATATCTTTACTGACCTATAAGAGAAAGGCAAAAGGGACAAATATCATAACATGTAAAAATGTTTCTGGCACAAAAAGTATTGGAAAGTTCAGAGACATTAATCTTCTTATCTGTGCACTGAAACTCTGAAAAGATAGATGAAGGAGGGCTGATGAATGTTGCTTCATTAGGAGAATTTTTAAATGCAATTTGTCTTCATGAAAACAAGAGATTACACATTTCCAGCTTTATCCTGGGCCTGCTAGAAATATTTTTAAGCAATAAACTTTGATGCAGAGACAATTATTATAGAAGAGAAGTATGTCCTTGTCATTCTGTTTGTGAATCACACCAGTGGAAAATCTTAGAACTATAGATTCAAATTTCATAAATAAGATTATGTGATAACAGAAAGAAAAATTCCCTGTAACAGACTTGGGTCTATGTTCAGTAGATTATGCAGAAATTTTCAGAGTGCTTAAGGCTAATGGTGCAGGTGATGAGCTAAAACTTGATTAATGCTTGAAATTTGCAAGAATCAAAAAGCTTTTTCCTAATAGAATATTGAATGTTAAAATAACACTCTAATAGAATAATGGATACTCTTCCTGTTACTCACAGCTTAATTCCAGACTGTCTTCTATTGCCTAAGAAAGAGCTTTATGATAGGACTCTGCAAAATATGGAAGTAAAAAGGAACTGCAAAGATGAAGATATGTCATCTGGAAACAGAGACCCAAACTATACTAGGCAAATGCATCTTGCATTTTTTCTTTTTTGTAGCTGGTGCAGCACTGTGTTTTTGATTTTGGGCCTGAAACAGCACTGAAAACACCAGTGTTTTCAGTTAGCGCTTGGTAATGTTTAGGCTGGCCAGGACTTTCTGAGTTTCATGTTCTGCCAGGGAGGAGGGGAAGCTGGGAGGAAGCAGAGACAGAGCACCTGACCCAAACTGACCAAAAAGGTATTCCACACCACAGCACATCATGCCCAGGATGTAGAACGGAGGGTAGAGACCCAGAAGGGGGGAGGGGGGCCACTGCGTGGCCAGGCTTGGTGTTAGTTGAGGGGGGCCTACTGCCTGGCTGATCTGGGTGAGCTATTGTATTCTTTTCCCTTTTATCTCTCTTGTCATCATTATTATTGGTGGTAGCAGTAGTGATTTGTGTTATACCTTAGTTACTGAACCGTTCTTATCCCAACCTGTGGGAGTTACATTCTTTTGATTCTCCTCCCCATCCCCGGGGACTGGGGAAGAAAAAAGAGGGAGTGAATGAAAGAGAGACTGTATGAGTTTGAGAGCCTTAAACCACGACACTCCCCTTCACTAAAATCTTCCTATCCACTTCTGTTTCTAGTGCTGCTTCCCCAGTGTTTAAGCCTAGGCAATGTTGGAAAGTAGATGTGAAGATACTGCAAAAATGAATGTGAACTTTTATATATGGGAAATGGAGTGTAGTATTGAATTGACAGAAATTATTCCAGGACTAGGCAGAAAGAATCTGAAAACAAGACATAAGCAGTCATGCATAAAATGTCTCAAACCACAGAGGAAATAGCCGACAAGATGAGTGGTAACAAGGTGAGCAACACATCAAAGTGAAATAAAAATCCCTCTAGAGAAGACAAGATGGATGAAGGAAGCAAGTTACTGTATGTGTGAGTGTGCTTAATATACTCAGCTGTGTAAGACCTTCAGGGAAAAGATCACTGAAGCTATCAGAAAATTCACTGTCATTATGGACTAATGCTCCTATCAGACAAAGGGAGCTGGAGAAATTACAGGTGTATCTGCTCCTTTTTCACACAGTCCATAGAGTCTCCCCATGATGTAGATTAGCTGAGTCCCTCAGGTGTGGAATCATCCAGGGAGATAAAGAAAATGTAGCGCATACAGGAGCTGACTATCCACGTATGGAAATGCTATAAATGCACTCTGGAGATGGTGGGGGGCAATTTTGTGTCCATTTGCAAGGGAAAAGACAGAAGACAGATCAGGGTAGTAGGACCTGCACAGGGTGAAAATGAGAGTGAATGAAGGACAGGACTCTTCTTTACCTCATGTCCTGCATTTTGATTTTCTGCGGGTTGTCTAAAGCTTATAACTTTTTTAGGGCAGATATACTCTTCCACTACAACAGTCATATTCCTGTCTGGATTTCAGCTTCAGAAACTGCAAAGACTATGGCAACAGTCCAAAGTCAGTGTAAACATTTTGATGTTTGCTTTAAATCAACCTCTTTATGTCTCATTTGCTTTGATTAGGAGCTGTTTCAAAGCTTCTGAAGTTTGACTATTTGTAAATCCCTATCTCTGAAATGAGGTAACAATTTAATGAATCAAATATATTTGTATGAATGAATACAAATGCAAATGCTCCTTGCTAATTAACAAATAAAATCCAGAGCCCTGTTCATTGAAGGCTTCATCATCTTTTAAAAGCGATTATTTAGAAGGCAGGGTAAGCAACATGTCAACGCAATCTTGGCTACTTTGAAGACTTCTGTTTCTAAGCTAGTCCGGAATATTCAGTGGGAAGATTCTACTTTTAAAATAAGCAGGTAAGTATCTGCCTGTTTTCCCCATAGCAGCCCTCCTAGTACTGCGCTTTCTATTGGTAGCTAGAATGGTGTTAATAACACACCAGTGTTTTGGCTAGTGCTGAACAGAGCTCAGCATCAAAGTTTCTCTCTAACATTCTTATCAGTGGACTGGAGGTGAGAAAGTCTTGGAAGGGGACATTGTTAGGACAGCTGACACAAACTGACCAAAGGAATATTCCATATCAGAGGACACGTGCTTAGCAATAAAGCTAAGTGAAATGAAGAGGAATGGGGGGCATTCATTATTACGTTGTTTCACTTCCAGAGAAACTATGTGTACTGAAGCCCTAGTTTCCTGGAAGTGACTGGACGTTACCTACTGATGTGAAATAATGAATAAATCTTTTGTTTTCATGTCTAAGTATTACTTTTGTTTGCGCTTTATTAAACTGCCAATATCTCAACCCATGAGGTGTTTTGTTTTTTTTTTTTTTCCATTTTATTTTCTCCCCTGATTTGTCTTGCTTCAGAGGGGAGTGATAGAGTGGCTTTATGGGATCTTGGCATCCAGCCAAGGTCAACCTACCACTCTAAGTTAAATGAATTACTCTCTAAGAATGACAATTCCCCTCTTCATTACAAATTGAATCTAGATTATTAGGTCCCAATACAAAGATCTCATATTAAAGCAACTGTAAATTCTAAGAGTAGGATATCATTTGAGATTGAAATACCTACATTTGCATGTACACTGCAATTAAATGTCAACAAGTACTAGAAGTCTGAACTCTAGTAAATTAAATTAGTGAAGTCTGGAGAGTGGTTTGTCTTGGACAAAAGAAGATAAGTAGGACATAATTTACCTGCTGAGATGCTCCAAGGTAACTGAAACACATGGAGTGGCAGCTTTGACACACAATTTTTGGCAGACCCATAGTATTTAGGTTTGACAAGTAGAGGCTGTCCCATGGTGGTAGTGTAAATGTGGATGCTTATGTTCAGGAAGCTGAATCTTTCCCTTAATGTTCCCCTAGAAATCTATATACAGACTTTTTAAATATGTATTTTAATCTTTAAGTAAATCCTCCCTCCTTTGTTTAAATTAAGGAGATAAATCTTGCTTTAAACCACCAAAATTAAAAAACACAACCTTGATTCTAAGCTCTGGCATATATGTTCAAGTGCTAATTTGTTAACATTAAAGCTTATTCCCCTAATATGTTTTATTAAGAATATTTTTATTTATTTAATTTTATTTATTATTAATATGCTTAATTAAGCATTTTTTTTTTATTAAAATAATATAATTTTAGCTTAGGATATAGACTGAAAGCCAAAATAACACTTACATACTTCAAAATATATTTGTATGTCTATCAAATATCTAAAACTAAAGGTATGGCTTCAGAAACCTCTTTAAACTGCTGAGATTCCTGAAATCTAAGCCCACCCCTGTCTTCAAAACATACTGCTGATGGCAGTCACACTCTGAGACATAACAACTGTCCTTGTTCTGACAAGCTTCATTTGAAATTATAACAGCAGTAGTGTGCTCCCAATCTTTGTTGTGGCAACCTACTTCTGTAAAGCACACAGTACTCAGAACATTCTCCTAGGAAGCATAGCCAAAAGGACATTGAACAACATGGAGATTCATCTGCTTAAAAATGTTTTTTGAATTTTGCCAATGGGTTTTTCTTACTCTGCTCTAGATTAGCTACAGGCACTTTATAGTCTACATATCATATACCTTCTGTCCATATAGCTGCCCTTAGACAGCTTGAAGATTGACTGTAGAGAATTTTTCCAAATAATCCTGCTGGCATGTTAGTACATCAGTGTGATCTAGCACACATGTACCCCTGCGGTCTGGAAAGCACCTGGAGTTTGCTTCCAGCTTGCTTTAGTCTTATTTCATAGCAAGAAGATGAATCTACTCTTTAAGGTAGCCTCAGGGCCATTGATAAGTAGCAACATAGTTAAAATGACCATCTAGTATCATTTAGGATGCCCTGGAATCTCTCAGACATCCACACAGGGCTCAATATGCCAGTATTGTATATACAGTACAAGATCATATCATTCTTGGCCAACACCTGCAGAACAACTGTGAAACTTTATCATGCTTGAATAAGATCATTACATACCTCTGTTTAGGCAATTATATCTCAAATGACTGCAATGTTTAGAAAGAGTGGCATGTGTCAAATTAGACATTTACTTGAAGTCATTGTAGTGAGATGTCAGCAGCACATTGTGACACAAATTCTCTGTATCTCTTGCCTCACACTTAAAATGGTGGATCTTAATGCATTTGCTGCTATGAGAACATAACAAGGTCTGATAACTTTTTCGAGAGAGACTGATAAAATAAGCCAAAAACTTTAAAGCTTATGTCACCACAAGCCTTAGATGTGATAAGACTCCTACACTTGGGTACTTATAAGACAAAATGAGAGAGGTGGGGAGATCCCAGTATATTTGAAAAGTGCAGATATAACTGCAATTTCATACAGAAAATATAGGAACATTGGAATAATTTAATTGAAAACTAATATAGCTATCATAATCTAAGGAATAGCACAGCTGGAGGATTTAAAAAGTGATTTGGAAGCAAAATCCTCTCATTGAATTAGAGAATAAAAATTCAGTCAGAGACCTTGCAGAACAGCAAAGTTAGTACAGCTTCTACAGCTAAGGGCCTTTCTGCATTTCCATTACAAACCAGTACTTTCTGGGGATTATATTTCATCCAGAAGAGTTTGATGTGGGATGAACTTGGGATAAAATGTCTCAGCCTTTGAACAATATGATAGTAACTCTATTATAATAAAAATCTGTATTCAGTTCATAACTGTTGAGTCTACTGTGTGGCTGCATTATGTATTTTGATATAAAGATACATGAACTAATGCTGACCTAAGGAAGTATGTCCACATAAGACAGTTCAGGTAAAGCTTTTAAGGCAAAATATCTTCTTTAGTGTGATGTTATACCCAAGTTATTCTGCCAAAATTATCAGCCTGGTTCATATTCTCGGATGAGTTTTTTCACCGTTCCATTGAACACTGACTTAACTCATCTTTGCAGCTCATCTGTGTTTCCCCTATAAGTGAGGATAAATGGAACAAAGGAAAGGTAATGGTCATGTCAAAATTCGTGTCCTGTTCTAGATCTGTCTTGGATATTACTAGGGACTAATAGCACAAAACAACAAAAACTGTGACATAATTCCAGTGGCAGCTTAACATTCTTTAGTGCTAAAAAGAATTAAAAAAAAATTAAAACTAGTGCTCCTCTCTTTTGAATTGTGTTGCCATTACTTGTATGGTGTAGACTTCAGGCTAATTATCAATGGTTCATTATGCATGACAAAGCAAATATCTTGGCTGACTTGGGAACAAGCTTCTAGGCTGCCTGGCTTTGAGACAGCTCTGGCATAGAACTTCAACACTGGGGAAGCAGGGTTGCAGAGATTGCTATTGATGACAAGAATATACAATGCTTTTAAGGTTCATGTGTCTCATTTCTTTTCTAAACCCTTTGCATTCTAAAGGTTGCAACTCTAAAATTTGCAAAACTCTTTAGAAATTTACTTGGGATGAAAGTTAAAAAAAGATAAAAAGATAGGTTAAAAAAAGTAGGATCAATATGCTGAAAGAAAGGAATATTTACTGATAGGATAAACAGATGGATAGATAGATGAAAGTGATCACTTTAGTACATTCCCCTTTGGAAAAGAAGCTTGCTGCAGACACATGCCACAATGGTTAGAGAGAAAAATGTTGGGGTATCCTACAGACTAACACAGAAGTAAACTGGTTTATCTCTGTATTCAGTTTATTTTTCAGAGGTGCATTACCAAATCTGATCTTATGGTAATTCATTCATTTTTTTTTTGGGCTGTCCACATGAATTTTTCATTTTCTTTTGTAGTAAGTATCTTTACCTCATGAGTATATATGAAATATTGCTAGCTTATTGTTAAAGTTTTCCTAAGTAGGAAAGAAGTGTAAATAAATGTTGCCACAATTGTTGTAGTGAACTTTTAAAATATTAAACATAGTTCAATTTCAGACAAAATATCCAAGAAATACAATTCTCTGGGGACCTTATAAACTTTCTGAGGTTGATGCAATATCAGTAATCTGGACTATATCACCTATGAAGCTGTCTTATCTCTGACTTCAGTTCTTACCAGCCTCACATTTCTGAATCCCAACAGTTTCTTCATCCATGAGTAGTGCTATCAAGTCCTTGGCTTGCTATTGTTGTTTAAAAATATAGTCTTCCCTGGAAACAAGTCTTCAGCTTTTGTTAGACCAATACAGCAGAACTGCATGCAAAGTAGCAGCAGTTTTTTTGTTGGTTTACTGACGCTTCAATTTTTCTCTTTAAGAAGGGCTTGCAAAGGATTTTTCCTAGCAGAGCGCTTGTTAAAGGCCTATGTGCAGCTTCAGAGAATGGCATGAATTAAAAAAAAAAAATAAATCAATGTTCTTCCCACTGTAAGGAGCAACTAACCTTTTCTTACTAACCTTTCTCTATTTTGAAGGTTAGTGCCTAGATAAAGTAGCTTGCAAGGGAACGAAGTTGGATTCCTCAATGACCCCTTGAAAAGAGCATGCATTACACATAAAATAGTCACTTAGTTTTAAAAGTAAATTTCAGAGCTGCGAAGTTTCCAAGTTATGGATCAATGTTGGGATTTGACACTTTCTGCTCTTCTCATTTATTTTTTAATATGGAAAATAAAAGCATGATTTATTGTTAGATTTAGCAGAACAATTATATTACTCAGGGTACTGGCAGTTCAGCTAAAATGGAATAGACTTGAACTCTGGTCTCACTATGCAACGATACAACAAAATTGCTCTCCCTCAGATGCTGTGTTTATCCCTACAAGGTGGAGCAATTTCCACAGGAGAAAGAAAGAAAGAGTGCCATCTACTTATGTGCGTTCTCATTGCTGTGCAGTCTGCTTGGCTGGAAAAGTTGTAAAACAGTAAGATTCAAATACCTTCATGAAGAAAAATACTTAAAGACTCTATTTAGCATATTCTGAATGAGTGCTGTAAGTCTAAAAGCATTTTGTAGAAAGTTGGTTAGTAACTCCTTGTGGTTGATTCACTTCAGCTAGCCATGGAAATTTACTTGTTTAGGACATTGGTTTCACCCTTTAGAAACACACAATACCTTCCATTTGCTGTGGAGAAACTGGAAACAATGCGCTGTTCAGGCTGCGTCTCTGAGACAGGGTGCCCTGGCTCAATACAGAATGAGCACATACATCAAGTTACAGTGCCTAGATTCAGATTAGAGATAAAGTCTGTGTGTTTAGCAAACAGAACAATTTAACATGGGAAGAACTTATCAAGGGCTACTGCAGATTTTCCATCACTAGAATTTTTTTAATCAATAGTGGCTCTGTTCCTAGAACATATGTTCTACTTCAAATGAACACTAATTCACAGTCTTTATAATGGCCTGCATCATGCAAAAGTATAGACTACCCAATACCTTCTAGTTTCATACTCTGAAACTTTGAAGACAGATGTTTCCATTAGCTGCTAAAGTAGAAAAGAAGTTTTGGCAATAATAGCAACAATATATGAAACAGAGGTTAAAATAAACATAAGTGGGATAGTTTACATGCTGCTGCTTCTGTACTAAACATAAGAAATAATACTGTCATGTCTCCTCCATGGTGCATCTGTTCTGATAAGGTGGTACACATTCATTAGCTCTGCCTCTGAGTAGAAGAAACCTTATAACTCTTCCCCACAATTTAGAAAGAAAACATTTCCCCTTCCACATGTCTCCTTAGAAAAATACATTTGAATAATAGCAGCAAGAAGAGAGGAAATTTTTGAAAAGTGAGGGGAAAAGGTGACAAAAAATTTGCTTCAATATGTTATGCACAAATATATCAATTAATATGAAAAATAATAAGGGATCTAAGGGATAGGTAGAGAGACAAAATAAAGGAGAGAAAAAAGGATAAATTAAATTAAGGAAAACGAAACCTTCAGCAAGCTGCCTTTTCATGAATTAAATAAGTAATTTTCATCTATCCATCAACAACTCTATGCACAGTGATGGAATCACCAGACCTTTAGCCCCCAAATTATAGAAGCAAAAGGAATCCAGAAAACTACTTAAATTAAAAAAAGCCCTTGACACTACAGATACTTGATCTTCCAGGATTCAGATATTTTTACATTCTTTTATTAAACTTTGTGTGGTGATATACTTGATTACAATTATGTGGAGAGATATTTGGAATTTTATAGATGCTCTGGGTTGAGCAGTAGCAATCAATTTTTCTCCTTCGTAGTAGCAGGTGCAGTGCAGTGTTTTCAACTTCTGGCCTGGGAACAGAGCTGATAACAATGATGTTTTTAGTTATTGCTCAAAGGTTTAGTCTGACTAAGGACTTTCTGAGCCTCATGCTCTGCCAGGGAGGAGGGGAAGCCATGAGGAAACAGAGACAGGACACCTGACCCAAACTGACTAAAAGAGGTATTCCATACCGCAGCATGTCATGCCCAGGATGTAAAACTAGGGGCATGGACCTGGAAGGGTTAGATCACTGCTCAGTTGGGCTTGATATGGGGCGGCAGGTGGTGAACAGTTGCATTCTCTTCCCTTGTTGTTTCCCTTATTATTATTATTAGTGGCAGCGGCAGTGGTTTGTGTTACACTTTAGTTACTGGACTGTTCTTATCTCAACCCATGGGACTTACATTCTTTCAATTCTCCTCCCCATCCTTCCTGGAGCAGGGGGACGGAGGGGAGGGGGAGCTAACGAATTGTGTGGCTAATTAACAGCTGGGCTTAAACCACAATAGACAATAAAGCCAATATACTTTTATTCATCACATAATGGAAACAAATATTTAAAGAACCTATTTCCATAAAAAAAAAAAAGAAAGATATTATTATAACCCCTACAAAGTAATAAAGTGTCAGACCTGGCTCACTATTGCATGTGCATGAAGGCATTAGTGAATAATTATTAGTCCTTGTGGAGGGTGTTGTTTGGTATGTATTAAATCCAAGATTCTGTCTAAAGACAAATTCTTTTGCTGCAATTTAAAATCGATATGTGTATTGTATTTCTTAACAGGTCTGGGAAGAAAATTTCCTATGAAATTACTTTTCATGAAAAAGATAATCTTTTGAAGAAACAAAACATTGGTCAATTTGACCTGTGCTCAGTTCAAATAGTAAGGAGTTCAGAAAATTCTATGGTATTTGATATGAATGAGGCCAATGACTAGATAGTGGTAGATAACAATTATAGATAACAGCTACATTGACAAACTGTGACTCTTTAAGGGGGGATATTAATTTTATAATCTTAAAATTATTGATTCAAGCCTGTACTATTTCAGACACAAAATAATTTGATATTAAAACAAAGTATTTGCTTCTTGACAAAATATTTTAAAAAATCATCCCCAAATAGTCTGTTTTCTCTCTTTTCTCCCCCTGCTCATTACCCATCAAAAATAGTTTTCAAAGTCAATTTGAGAGTAAGTGGCTTCCTTGCACATTTTCCTTTGGTTTTCTGTGAGGAAAGAAGATATCTAGTTCCAAGTGACTGGTTTGAATACTACTGTAGACTTTGAAAACTTATTTTCTCTTTTCCGCTTTTACTCTGGTGGGTATATAAGAAAGCAGAAACTGTACTAATGCTTGATTTAGCTACGGAAAAATAAATAATCCTGGCTAGCTGACATACAGAAAGTAGAATGTTACTTGTCTGACTGTCTGAACAACACAATAGGTGCATTCTCCCCTTCTGTGTCTGTGCGTGTGGCTCTTCAGTTCCTCAAAGACATTTCTTCACAGAGAAAACAACTATTTTCTTCTTTGCAAGAAGAAAAGATGGGGTAAGGGTAAGGTTATACTTCAGAGAAGAAAAGTCTCTTCTCACACTTGAATTAGTTTTGCAAAACCAGTTAAGGGTAATTCATAATGCATCACTGTTAAATGTGTTCATTTCTGAATCAGCAACTGGAGGTGAGGGAGAGCAGCATGTTATTACAAAAGCAGACAGCACCCACTCTGTGTGGGGCATACTAAGCATCATCTTTATTAAATATTGATTTTAAAATCTTTAAGTCACTAAGATCTTGGAGACTGATTAAATTACTTGCTAATCTAGAACAAACTGGTTCTGTTGTAAATAGAATCAACTGAAATAATCTCAGGAGGCTTCTACTAACATACTTTAAGGCTCACACACTGAAAAAGGCTCAGGAACTGGTGAACAAGTGATATTTGGATAAATTCTCATCTCACATGAATAGGAATCTGAATTTATGACTGTCTGACTCTACTTCTCTGGGCAAGGTGGATTAGTTTTGAGTAAAAACAAATTCTATACCTGAAAATTTAACACAGTTGCCACTTCTTTCAATAAGACACCCTAAATCAAGTTCTAGTTCATTTGTTTGTTCATAGTATGTTCTGAAGCAAGCTTTGGGGTATGCTATATTTGATGTTTCTTGCAGTGGCTTACAAACTGGAACAGAGACTAGTACTGACAAGGATGATCTTTAAGGACTATGAGAGTTTTTATCTACTACTTCAAATACAAAAATAATAATGATTTAGAATTTCAGACACAACCCTCTCTCTAAAATTTCTTGTTGTCTCTCTTTGGTACTCCATTCTTTGTCTGATTGTCTTGATAGCCATGTTGGCCTTGTGTTAGTTGCTCTGTGCATCACTTTCTCTCAGACGTATTTTTGCAAAGGCTAAAGAAGTGTAAGACAGTATGCAAGAGTAGTTTCCAGACTTTATTATACACATACAAACATTTCTAGTAAGGATAAGTATAGTTAGGATTCTGAATGTTTATTTACATTTCTTAACAATAGAAGGATGCTGAATATCTTTAGATACAACAGAAGCTCAGGTTCCACACCGTTTTTGAATTTCACAATATATATAACCTATATAAAGAGAAAATTAAAAAAATAAGAAAAAAGTCCAGATAATTTAACAGCCAAATGGATTTTTGGAATGTGTCAGTCTGAAAAATTACTGTATTTTTTTTAGCTGAAGTCATCATACTACCTGAAGTCATAACTTACCTGACTGGCAATGAAAGTTTTATGATCATATTTCAGGCTCTGTACATTTCTAGATAACTATCAACCAACATTTTTTTTTTTAAACAACAATAGTAGCAATTAATCTTTTGATTTATTCAGTAAAGGCTGTGTAGATTCAGAAGCACTTTAAGCCAATAAACCGTATCTGGCGATCTTCTGAAGTATATATCTAGTTCAGTGAAAAGTCATAAAGCAAATACATTAATCACGAAATCCATAGCTTATATTATCTAGCAGGTGAGATTTATCTTTACTGAAATGTCTACGAAGTCATTGACTTAAAAGTTAAATACAAGTTCACTGTTTAGTTCTAATGTAGTCAAAGGCATTTGGATTATCCCACATAACAGCTATATATTATTGTTATTTCCTCCCATTACCTGAGATCTCAATGGGAACATAACAATTAATGTATCTCTAACTTAGACTGTTGCAAGTAAATTCAGAATTTTATCACCTTCTTAAGTATTACAAGTGTTCCCATCAAAGTTGATTTCTGTAATGTCTGTATTCAGTATGACTATACTCAGTGTGAACAGTACTGCTGTGATAATATGTCACAGGACTCCCGTGCACAGCAAATAATTGGGTTTATGTTTTTATTTTTCATGCCCACATGTTCTTCAGTTCCTGCCAGATCTTATTTTCCAGTATTTTCTTTAGTTTTTTTTTAATAAAATTATATAACAACAAAGATCATAGAGAGGCATTCTTTTTCTTTCCTTTAAATAAACTCCATATCAGATGTTCTTCGATACCCTTCATAAGCATTAATAATTTTGAAAAGTTTAGTAACATTTTTGTATCTTATTTATTTACAATCTTGTTTCATAGTGAGATAAGGGGGGTACAAAAATCTCAAAATGAAATATATAAACCTTCAGAATCAATTTTAAGTAATATTAGGTTTGATGATTTTATAACAGTAGCAATGGAAAACGATTGAGGTGCATTATTCACAGAAAACAAAAATAGAGTGCAGCTAGAGAACATATTGAGAATTCTTGTATAAGATAAACCATTGTAGTTTTAGGCCTTTATGACCTTAGTACAAAATGAGTGTAAGAAAAACAGGCCAGAAAAACAGGATAAAGAGTATCTGGAACGTCATGGGTCCAGGATGGGCTGCAGTTAAGCTAGCTGATAAGTAGAAGGACAGGATGATTGTTATGTCTATAGTGTTAACAAACCAATTAAGTTGGTATAAACATCTCCTGCACGTGCTTCAAAGGCTGCCAGAAGTGATGAAAACTTTTGGAAGAATTAAACGACCCTCAGAGACCACCACCACATTTTTGTATGCATGCAGGGAATTTTCTGGAAAGTTATGTAATCCATACGTAGCCTTATGAATATGTATGTATGCCTAGCAGCTATATAAGGATGGCTTGTGTAACAATACCTGGAGGAACATTAGGAGGAGCTATCCCTCCTGTCTCCCAGCACTGCAATAAAGAATACAAGCTTATAATTTAGGAACTTCATGAGCAAGTTTTTCCTGGAGTTTTCTCTGAAGCAGTAGAACCATAGAATCATAGAATACTTAGGGTTGGAAAGGACCTTAATTTCACCTAGTTCCAACCCCCCAAACATGGGCAGGGACACCTCCCACTAAACCATGCCACCCAAGGCTACGTCCAGTCTGGCC
>JASSUY010045005.1:0-39548 GCA_032466535.1 Forpus xanthops
GCAGTGCTCAAGGCCAGGTTGGACACAGGGCTTGGAGCAAACTGCTCTATGGAAGGTGTCCCTGCCCATGGCAGGGGTTGGAACTGGATGAGCTTTAAGGACCTTCCAACACAAACCAGGCTGGGATTCCGTGATTGTTTAAGCCTGGGAATCTCGTTAATTTGATATCTCACATTAAAATGATAAAATTGGTATGAAGGTGAAATTTCAGCAGAAAAAAAAAGATTATACACGTAAGGCTGTATGGAATGTGTATGGAATGCTTACTCTCTGCTTTTGATTTTAGTACCACTTCTCAATCCAAAATAAAAATGGCAATGTCACTCTGGGATTTATGGCTTTGGGGCACAAAGCTGTGCTGGAAAGCAGATTTTAAAACTACAGAAACATCTGATATCCTTCTTCGCTTCACTGTCTCCATTTCTGACCTGAAACCTGAATCTGATGGTGAGCATCAAACTATGAGAAATGCTGCTTCAGTATAATAAAGTTAACATTATTATTGTATGAAAATCCCCCCAAAATTCTCAGCAGAAACCAAAAAGCAATAAGGACATTTTTAAGAACTGAAGACTTCTTTAAGCTGTTATTAGACCCTTGTCTTAACACCCCCAAAATGACGGTTTCCACCAACTGGACAACTCTGAGTGGATGACAGTGGATGCCTACAGAGGTACTTAAACTAAATATATACTTTCTTGTACAAGCAGTAGATTATACAGCAGCACTGGAACTGAAAGATGTCATTTCAGCAAGTGGTCCTATTTAAAAACTCTAACCTGGTGCTCATTTTTCAGCGCCTTTAACATACTGAGAAAACTGCCTCTCCCCAATTCCTTCTTCTTGACCTTTTTGCAGCTAAATTATTCCATAAAGCAGCTGTATTTAAGGCTACGTTTCTACAACTGGAAAGAAAATTGCATCGCATTCCAAAACCAAGCATTGTACCTACTTATTTAAACATGCTAACGTCTAGACAAACGCATGCCAATGATTTAAGGTTGCTTCCTCTCCCTCCTAAGAGGCAACAAGACATCTAGCTCTTGAGTCTTCCCTTGGAGAGAAGTCTCTTGGCAAAGCCATTTTTTAACCGTCATCTCTTAACCAGCTATGACAACACTGATAGGAGGCTGAAACAACCCATTTCTTGCTGCATGTAGATGCCAATTGAAACACCAAAATCAACTGAAACAGCAAAATCAACATGCACCAGAGGAGTCCTTTCAAAACAGCAACAGGAGCTACGGATTTCCCAGATCTACAAAAGCCAAGAGACTGCAAGTCACTTTGTTCATCAGATTCAAAGGGAAGCGGGCAGACATTCACACCATGATGAACAATGTATGCACCCACACTGGGGTCACAGTCACAGCTGTAAACAGAACTAGCTCGGCATTTCAACCCATCAGTTGGCATTTTAATAGAAACACACCAAAAAGAAGGCCCTGAGATTCATGGCACAGCTGTGTGCCTTGCCAATGGTAAGGAGGTATTTCATCCCTGAGCACAAGCCCTACAGCTGCTGGGGGCTGAAGGCCACGAGTGAAGCTGTGAACCCCTAAGTTCTCCCATCACTCATGTGCTGAAAGGACACCTTATCTGTAGCTCCCTCCTTAGCCAGGTGACCTCTCCTCTTAGCTACTGCCTTGTTGGTTTTGTGAGCTTGTTCAAAGCTGCCCAGGGCAGTGGAAGAGTCAGCATCCCTGAGGGCATCTAAAAGACATGTAGATGTGGCACCTGGGGACATGGTTTAGTGCTGGCCTTGGCGGTGCTGTGATAATGATTGGACTCCAGGACCGTAAAGGTTTCATGATTCCATGATTCTATAACTGGTGCCAGTTCTGGCATGAACTGTCAATGCCAAAATATGCATCACCTACCGCACACTACACCTTAGTGATTATGAGGCCACAGCTTCCAGTGCAGCTTCTGGACTTTGGGATTCCACTCACAGCGTGAGGGTAGGGATGGAAATTGTTTCTTTTACACTGAGGTTTTGAATTGAAGACAAGTGGTATAGCACCAGACTCCTACATCCTGCTAAAGCAATCACCATTTAGAGATCACAGAAAACCAGCTGGCAGTGTTCAAGGCCGGGTTCGACATAGCCTTGGGTGGCATGTTTTAGTGGGAGGTGTCCCTGCTTGTAGCAGGGGGGTTGGAACTGAATGATCTTAAGGTCCTTTCCAACCCTAACTATTCTACGATTCTATCTTTATAGCCACAGCCTGCAGACAAACATGTCAAGCCTGTGGGGTTAATTTAAAATACCCCAATCCTCCTGGAGGAGCATAAAGCAGAAGGAGTCTTTTCCCTCCTTAATCCAACTTCAGATGATGCAACACTAGTAATGAGGAATTAAAGTTATTAAATGACTTGGCCAACTATGGCTGATACTACTTAATTTTTAATATTGCCATATTAATTTACTTCTACTTGTCCTGCTGCCTGTATAGAGCGTGGCAAAGTCATCTGCCCCGGCCCTAGGCAGGCTGGTTAGGTAGAGTCTCAAACATAATGAATTTAACAGCACACTGCAGCGTCATTCCCATGTAAGGAAGTCTGCTGGAGCTATTTCATAGGGCTTCTCTTTTTCTCTTTTTTTGGAAGAGAGACTGGGTTGACATCCTAAAATGTGTCCTATATCATATGGGAAGGAAGTGAAGTGCCCCTGCTCCTCTTTCCCTCTGCATCTCAAGAAAAGAAGGCTATGGGGACCTGATGGCTCCCTACAACTGCCCGAGAGGAGGATGGAGCCAGGAGGGGCTGGGCTGTGCTCCCAAGGAACAGGGGATGGGACAAGAGGACACGGCCTTGAGCTGCACCAGGGCAGGGTTAGATGGAGCTGAGGAACAGTTCCTTCCCCACAGGGTGCTCAGCATTGGAACTGCCCAGGGCAGTGCTGCAGTCACTGCCCCTGCAGTGTTCACACACTGTGGAGATGGAGCCCTCAGTGCCATGGGTCAGTGGTGGCCTTGGCAGTGCTGGGGAATGGCTGGAGTTGATGATCTTAAAGACCTTTTCCAGCCTGGCTGATTCCATGATTCAAATAGCCTCTTCTGCAGAAATAACATACCCACTGAACAAATACCTATGGTGACACCTCTGCATGCTACCTTCTTACCTCTGCGCATGCCCCTCCTCTCCTGCACTGGCTAAACTCTCCCTGCACTAATAAACCTTCGCCTTGAGGAAAGCAGGTAGGGCTTGTACAAGTCCTTGCCAGGTATGACCTACCTCCTGCTTACCCAAATGCCTGCCTTCTGCTAGTCTTTCCCTTGCTGCCACTTCTTCCTGCCCCCCCCCATACAATCACACAGTCATTTAGCAAACAAGAATAATGCACAAAGAGCATCACAGACAGGAACATGTGTAAAAATGAAGCAAAACCCACAAAGGACAAAGCCTATGGTAGTTCATGAAAAGAAAAACAAACACCCAACTGTCCTTAGGCCTTCTTGAAAGTCTCCACCTTGCTCTCGTGCTTTAGACCAAGCAAGCTCTACAGCGCCACTTCAGCAACATTCACAGCTATATACTTTCACAGTACTGTAGCTAGGAATTGTGTTTGACTCCTGGTTTTCCATCTGAACATACGAAACTGGGTAACCGTGCTGTGAAGGAGGACTGTAATTATCACAAGCCATTCTAAAAATGCAGGATTTAGACTATTTCAGCTACCTCTTGATGGCTGCGTTATTTGCATTACTTGTGTATGGTTCAACTGCCATTGAAACAGAACAACCACAGAACAGGGCTAGAGCTGGCTGCCCTCACGAGCAGGGGAAGGATGTGAATCCATCTCTTTTTGCAGGTTGCTGAACCCCCAAGGTTCTGAGGTGCCACAGAAGATTCATGTTAGTGCTCTTCCAGACTCCTGGAAAGCCGTTCTGACATTCAGACCCAGAAGGCAGCGTTGGATAGCTTCAAACACAGATTCATCCTCGTTTTTCAATTCTTCCAATCCAATGGAGATGGAAGACATGGTACAAGGTGTTAACAGCTCTTCCACTCCATTCCCCCATCTGAGGCTGCCTCCAGAAAGCCTGCTTCCAGGCAGCCAGCTCATTAAAACCAAGGTGTACTAAATGTAAGCAGATGTGCAGCTATGGGTGATACTGTCTAAGCCCCAGCACATATTACAGACTGACGGGGACCTGCACGCTCACAGAAACAACCTTGTGATGGACTTGGAACACATTTGCAGCTCTTCCTGAGTGACAGCTTTTTCTTTAAAAGCCATGGAGCTATGGGACAATATGAAGAACAGAAAACATTTTGGTGAGCCCTTTATTCCCAAGCATCTTCAAATAACGCCTTTAACTGCACAATACCCAGTACTCTTTACACACAAGGCAGTTCATGCTCCTGAGGGTATTCCTTGACGGATGGTAACCACAATTACCTGCAAAAAGGGATTATTTCATCATGTCTTCAACACAGATAAGCATGAGAGAAAGAACTATTATCAGGCAGTTTGGCTTCATTTCTTCCTAATGTTTCCCATCACATTTCAAATTACTGGTGATGAGAATCCATGTATTTCCACGTTTAGATAAACCCTTTGAAAAGGAACATTTCAGTGCTCCTGTGACACAATTGGATGCTCAAAGGCTCCCCCATAAATTTCTAATGTGTATCAACCAGGACTGGACAGGTAACTTGCACAGAACCAAAGCAGAATTTAAAGTCCTCCCTCACACGCCGATTATTTTATCACTTTCTACACTTCTGATGATAAAAATGACGAATATGAAACCACTTTATCAAACACATCACCAACATCTCTTCTAAGCTGATTTCCAACCTTAAGGAGTATCTTTCACTTAGTTAAAAAGGTACCAATACCATACTACATTCACACAGAAAACAGTTTACTTATGTCGGTAGAAGCATCTAAAACAATAAAGATAATCCAGGGAAATCACTCCTCTGTTTCCAGGTGAAAGAGAAGACTTGGTGAGCCACACAGCAACATGTCCACCCTGCATGTTAATAACAGGGGGTGGACAGTAAAAGAAAGTAATGAATTAAAAAATAAATAACTACCCACACCAATATGCATTTGTTGCAATTTTCCTTTGGCCTGGATGTTGAAAAAAGAACCCCAAATACACAGTCATTTGATTTGATGCCTCCTTTGTGACACCTTCTATGACAGAACCCTAGACTTCCACCCCAGGAGGATGCTCATCACCTGCATGGCAGCTGTGTTACACACAAGAGCTCTGTGTGGTGCTAATTGCAGGAGACCTATACCAAACCTAGCACCTTGGGACTACTCACATCGCTCCTACTCCTGTTTAAAAACCCTTCAAGGAGACATCTTTCTGTCCCAATAACCTCCAGAGACAATTTAGAACTGAAGGTATGCATTCTGCCTTCTTCCTGCGCCTCTTTCATAGCACAGAACCAACAATTGCCTCTAGCCACCCAGTCTGAACATAGGAGACAACCTACCTGCTAGTCTGCCCTGATCAAAAAGAAAAGGCCTAAGAACCACCATGTTTCCAATTTACCTTGATTTCTAACATAAAACTTTATTATAACTTTCTCTGGCGGGCTGTAAATCCATTTAGTGCTCCTTATTGTTTTCTTGCAAGGGCATTTTTCTACTTGATCAGAAAGAGGATAAAAAGATGCTGTTAAAAGACGAACTGAAGGACAGCCCGAGCTTTATGCACTCCCTGTTAGAAAGCTGTTTTTCCATCCTTTATATGATTCCCTAAGTTCATTTTGTCTTTCCATTACCACTTTAAAAGGTGGACTCAACAGCGACCCTGTGGAGGTGTAACATCTCCCCATACAGCTCATCACACCAGGTGCTCATGTTACGGGTCACTTCTCTGGCTGTCCAGACTGAGGGTGCTCTAACACAATCTCCTTCCTCCTCTTTTAGCTATTTTTCTCCCAACATCGTGAACCCTTCTCATCCCTTAACTTCAGTTTCCCCTTTAGGGTGAATTTCAAGAGGTACAAAGAGCAGAATGATGCTCAGCTCCCCAAACAAGCCTTTTAGAAGTTTTCTAATCATATCCATTGCCCTGTTTTCTGTCACCTGCAGCATTCTGTGCCACCTTCATGGCCAAAATATCCCAACAATAATCACACTACTAATACTTGCCATCTACCTTTGCATCTCTTCTGCAGTCCACATGGTCCTACAAGGACCTGATGCACAAAACCACCCTAGGCAAGCTAGTGTGAGCTGGCAAAGCCCAAGTGACTGCCACTCCAAACAACAAGGAATGACCTGAAATGAAGAGCAGGGAATCCCAATGGCTCCATGCTCTTGGAAAATAACCTCTAAAAGAAACGTTAATTCCCTGGAACAGCTAACTGCCATGTTCTAGAAGGAAACTAACCCTCTAAAATCAGTGTATTCAGATAGAGACATTCCTCTTCCTCTCACAGCAATACTTGGCCTTCTCCACAGGCTTTGAAACAGACACCAAGACTGCAGAAAGTAACAAGAACCCTAAATTGATGTTAATGGGTGATTTAAAGAAGCAAAGTAATCACTCTCTTCTCCAGAGTCTGAAGTGGGCAAAACACTCCCATTGACTGCTTCAAACTCTTCGAGGAGTCTCACTGAAAACACATTGAGCTGCAAAGTGCCCATAAAAGAACATAAGAACTGACTTCACAGAACGTGTCCCCTTACCATCACCTTCTGGAAATCTTCAGTTTGTATCTACAAGCACCTCTTTATTTATGAGAGCTAACAGGTCCCAAGTAGATGCCGCTGTTACCCCAGAACAGGTTTCTACTGGTTAAACCATTGCTATGTAGAAGGATTATTTACTTCTTGGTTTTGGTCATTTATGCCAATTAAGAATTGATGTAAAATTGCTTATTAAATTTGCGCAAGTGCTTTCCCTGTGAAGTCAGTGACCTCGCTAACTCAGAAACCAGCAGGTATCAAACCAGGCATGTTTACAGCTCCTACTTGGGCGCACCTCACCTCACAGATAACTTCAGATTCACTACTGGTACATGCAAGGGTTTTTTCTACATGCTGAAAACACTATCCATATCCACTAATACTTTTTAAAGCAGTCTCTCACCAGCTTTCTTGTCACTATTGCATTACTTTTAAAACCACTTTACTTCCCTCTACTTTGGCTTAATCTCCAATCTGCCAAAACAAAATCAATCCAGCAAGAATTATTAGTCACAGGATCATCCAGCCATAAGGATGGAGTCTGGAAATCCAGACCAGGGTGTGACAGGGGAGTAAACTGGGATTCTGAATGCAACTTCATTGTTGTGCCTGCCTCCACATCATCACTCAGCCATGAAAAAAAGCACAGGAAGCACACATGAATGCACATCATGGTATTTGTCCCCTGCTGCTGAAAGTAAGACAGGCTGAATGGGGTACATCTGGTTTCTATTTTGGTCTGGTTTACTTTCACAGCATTGCTGAGGATGGTATTTTCATGAGGCAGAGCACCTCAAAGATGCCCAGCACAACCAGCAAGGGTCAGAACCACATCCGGCTCTCCCCTGGCCCAGCACAATCCTCACTCCACTTCCACTATACCAAAGGCTCACTACCACCAAGCCACCAGCCCTGCCGCTGCTCTGCCTAAGCAAGATTAATATCAAACATCAAAAAGAAGCAATAGTTAAAACTTCAGTTGAGCAACACATGGTCAAAGGTAAGAGTATTGCTGCATATTGCTGTCAATAAGTGGTTTGCCATTTAAAAATATATATATTTTTAATATATATATATAGCAGCCCATATATCCCTTAAGATTATTCCAAAAGACAATTTAAAAACAAAAAGTCTGGTTTAGTATTTAATGAAAAGAGATGGACATTTATAGGAAGCATCTATCTGAAGTAATTTTAGTCTATGTCCTCCTCCAAATCTGAGTTCTGCAAAGGCTTTCAAGACACATAACAAATGGTATGTTCTTCAAGGAGTGCCACTTACTCCACACGTCTCATTCTGTGTTTGCATGGGATTAGCCTTTGGCTCCATGTCTTGCCTTTTTTGGTTCTGCTTCAGTTGGTTTAAAGAAGGTTTTGTCTGTGCAGCTCCAACAGTTTTGCTTGTCCACTGGTCAACCAGCTTGTGAAGATCATCTGTGAACATCCCTTTCTTGTTGTTACTGTTGTTGGCCTGAACCTGCAGGGTTGATTGCGAGAGGGGCTCAGGACACGTTGCAAGACTGTTTGTCGAGGATCCTGGAAAACCACACACACAAAGACAGTTGAGGATGACATCTCTGCTTCACCACCTCCCTGCTCAAACAGTTTCTCATCTACTCCAACTCAAATGGTGGCTTTTTGAAAGGTTATCCCTCCCCCTCCTTTCCACAGAACACCTTTGCTTAAAGAAATGGTCTGAGTCCAATGCGTTCATTGCTTTTCTCCCATTCTGTTACCTGAGCTGCTAGCTGTTGCACCTACAACTTCTCTCTAGGCGAAATTAATGTCTTGGAGAGAAGAAAGGAAGGCAGTCCCAGTAACATGGGCATCTGAGGCTTACAAAGTCTCTTCTGAGGAGACCACCATGAGCAAGTGGGAGGCAGGATGTACCACTTGCTAAGACTGCCCGCATTTAAAAAAGTAACTTTACCATTTATTGTACTTGCGTAAGTTTACTGTCCTCCTGGAAACACATAACTGGCATACAGGTTACAAGTAGGGCTGGCTGCTACGCCTCCGGGAACCCACAGCCCCTCTTGATGGTGGTAGGACCATTTGCCATCTGCACATTTGCTGGGGGAAAAGCCCCATCAGGATCGTGACAGAAAAGGAGAGGAGGACATAGAGGTGTGTGAGGCTTTGAGGCAAAGACAGAGAACATTTGGTATAGACAAGGAGGCAGGAAGAGGATTGACAGATATTTCATGTTATATAATCACTTCGTTCTAGAACTAGGAAAAAAAGTATCTGTCTTTCCTATGTGTTGGTAGCTACAAGTCTGACGCAGCAAGAGCAGCAGGGAACAGCGGCTGAAGGCGCCTGAATTTGACCTAAGCAGAAAACATAGGGCAACTTTTCACCTAACACATTTCATATAGCGAAAGGTTTGAAATAAAGACCATCTCTCCAAGCAAAACGTTCATTGGACTATGGCAAAATTATCATAGAAGCAAACATGAACATTCAGTCTTCTGTTTCTGTTAATCAATTACCAACCAATGAAACCAAGTAGCTAATTAGTCCTATGGTTATACAAAATACATTAATAACCTTTAAATGATCATGCATTCAACCTGCAACACAACTTCTAAGTGGATACTGCTCCTTTTCTTTTCCTTTACTTGGGGGAAAGGGACCAGTGAGAAAAGTAAGGTTTTGGACAGGAAAGCTTCAATTAGTGTTTTGTATTTCATGCAGCTCAACTGGAACAAGATTGCCCTGAACTATAAATTCCTCCAGCAGAGAACTGCAGTCATATAAAGGTGTGTATTTCAGAAAGACAAACACTGAATCCAGTTTTCTGGCCGCATGCGTGCACAGTCTCACACACAAAGGATACCACAAGTGTCTTGCAGCATGCGTGATCCCCAAGACATCATAGCACATGCATTATTATGAAAGTACCACAGTTTATACAGTCGAATTTCATACCGGTATAAGTGCATCAGCTCTACTTATTAAACAACTAGCTTTTAGTAAAAAATAACTAATAAAATAAAGCAAAATACATCCCATGCCATGAAGGAAATACTGAGAAACAAAAATGGGATAGTTACTACTACTGTGATCTTTGCCTAGACATAGTCGTTTCAAGGTGGACCCTACAAGGTAAAACAATACAAGACATACAGAATTAGGTAAGACTAAACATAACAGATCTGACGGACAAGCTTCGGTACTTTTAAGCAATCAAAAAGTAGTTATTATGCAAGAAAGGACAGACAAAGTCAGCAGTTCAGGTGAGTAAAGGAAGTCTAAATAACTGGACAGCTCAAACCTTTCTTAATGTGCAGCCATTCAGAAGCTTTGAAAAGTACAATAGCATGCCAAAAGCAAGGTCTCATGACTTAAAGATGCATTTGGTTGGGATTTGGTTTGGTTTGGTTTGGTTTTTGGTTTGTTTGTTGGCTTTTTTTCTCCAAATTGCCTTGGCTTCCTAATAGGAAGTTTTAATTCCTACTCTATTTATGCAGGAAATGATGTCAATTCAGTTTGTGATAGGAGGCCAAAAATGCTTTCAGGAACAAGCCAAGCTAGTCTGGCTGCAAAGACAAACTGTAAAACAACCCTAAAAATCCTGTTTTACAAGTCCAAAAAGATACATTGTTCTGCAGGTCTGAGGCCAATTGTTTCCAAATACTTTATTAGTAGGATTTGTGCCTAAATGCGAGATTCTGAACTTCAATTGACAGTAACAGTGAATGAGTTTCCCTTATGCCTTGTTCAAGTGCAGATAAACAATCCAGCAGAGCGGCTGAGTTTTCATTTAACCAAACGACATGGTTTTTTACATTAGCATCTTGTTACAACCTTTGTCAGGATTTGACATATTCTGTTGGATAGTTACAGTGCCAGAAGCGTACCAAGAGCCCTCCTCGACTGTCAGATCTTGCCAGACATCAGCATCATTTCCATTTGAGTGCCAAATTTCCTGAAAGGTATTTTGGACTTGGTAAGAATATCATCATGGTATGGGAGGAGATGCGTGTTTGACATGGGGCATGGTAAGTTTATTGTGAAGAAGCACTTGAAAATATGAGCAGAATCAGAGAGGGGCAAAAAGCAAGAATCAGGACGGATGTGCTTTTTGTCTGCAGCAAACCAGCGGAGATAATTCATGTTACTGTGCCAGAAATGCAGCTTTAAACTCAGAGATAGTAGGTCCAGATTGACACAGGCTCTGAATGAGTCTTCAAAGGAGAAAGGAAAGACATCAGTCAGAGACTGAGGAAGAGAAAGAAAAAAAAGGGAGAGGGAAAAGAGAGAACAAATGTTTGTGTTTTGAGATTGGTGGCATGAAGAGAACAGAAGGATCGCTTTGCAAGATTTTCTTAGTATTTCATACAGTTTAATGAGGTTTCTATTCCAGGAACATCAGAAAGACACGACTACAGTAATGTCTTATGCAAGCATGACCAAGTGTAGGTTTTCATCTCAAAGCCTAGATAACAAACACAAGTCACATTCACAACTCAACAATCTGTTGTATTTTTCACTTCTTCCCCTTTTTCCCCCTCAGATCCACCTTACCTTGCCTATCCCAAAGTTACCTAGCAACTCCCATTCCGGAAACAGCAGTAGCAGTCATACTAGAGTGCTATTTTCTGACCTGTGCTGCATTTCTGCATGCAGCAATAGGTAGCATTTAGCACAATATGGATGCAAATGAAAAGCAACTGCCTGCAAAAAACAAAAGCAGGCAGCTGACTCCAGTACGTGCTCAAATGCCTGTAAAAAGAGTTTAATCATCAAGCCCTCCACTTCCTCAACATCAGCCACAAGTTTACATGTACCTCGGGTACCAAAGCAAACGCGGGACCCCCCAGAGGTGCAGGGAAGAGGCAGAGAGCAGCGAGGAAGGGCAGATTCACAGAGTTCCCACGTGAGGGAAGTCAGCTTTATGGAGCATCTTACAGAAGAGACAGTACCAAAAACCAGCGTTTCTGTTATCACTCCAGCATGTTGCTTGGGAGACGAGAAACACAATCTAGAGAGGTGATACTGTCTGAAGCAGGGGCTGACAACCATGAGCTATGGCTGGTTCCAAATTCAAGTTCAATTAAAATGCACTTGGTACTTCACCAGATTAACTGTGTTACTTCTACAGTCGAGGTGTTTAATAGCTGTAAAGTTAAAGAGATGAATCATAATTAAGATTTAATCTAAGACTGCAAAAATTCAGCAGTGTTTTACCTCCAATCCTGGATTTCTTAGCTGAGAAACTGAGTAACTATTTTATCTTGCAGGACAGAGAAAGTCCGCTGTCCTGCATTTGCACTGTAACGACTGTCAAAAAACCTGACAGCTAACATTAAACTGAAATGGCAATGGGCACATACAATACACTGATTACTACAGACCAGGCAAAAATGGCTTTACACAAAATGACAGGTCTAAGCCAAAAGGAGCCTTGAAAATTCCACTCACAATCAGTGCAATCTCTTCCCTAAGCTGCCCTTGCAATTTAACCCAGGAGGGAGCTCAGGCTCAAGTGACACTGAAGCCCACCAAAACGAGTTTCTTCCATGAAAAATACAAAGGAAAAGTCAATACCAGGCATGGGGAACAGCTCAAAAACCAGTTCTGGAAGAACATTGTGGAAATGTTCAATTTGGATGGACCTTGTCACAAGGGAGGCATTTGTAGAACTATCTTCAATGACTCTGAACATTTGTTTTTAAAAGCATGCTTCTAACATGCCTGCTAACACAGCAGAAGCCTCAGCCTGGAATATCCAAGCTCCCCAAAGGGCTCTTTCTTACTTAAGGGTACAGATCCAAAGCATTTCTGAAGACTGCAGAATCAGAGAATGATTTGTGTTAGAAGGGACCTTATGGAAAAATCCAGCACAACTTCTCTCAACAGCACTCAAACAAAAACCCCAGAGAAACGTCAAGTTGGGCCACAGGCCCAGGATCCTGGACTGCCTAGACATGGTACCAAGCTGCCCAACTGCAGAGCCTTATCCCGGCCCACTGGTGTTCCCATCATCATTACCTATCACTGGTTTTCCCGAGCTCACAGCCACAGCAGCTCGGGTATCTGGCTCGACAGAGTCACCAGCCATATATTCTTCCAGCAGCAATCCCAGCCCCAGCTGCCTTGGGGAAGATGGAGCCACACACAGCCCCATCTCCATCCCTTCACACACACACAGCCAACTGCTGGGCTCGCTGGGAAGACGAGCCAGAATAACCCCTCATCCCCATCAAAACCTATCCACAATTCCGCTGTGGAAAGCTCTAGTGCCAGGCAGCATTTGAATCTCAGCTGCGCTCTCTGAGCAGCGGTGACTTGGGATGGATGTGTCAGGGTTAAGTGCCTGAAACTCAGCCCATCTCCTCGTCTGACTCAGAAATGGGGGAGTGCAAACCTCCTCTCCCAACACCTCCCCAGAAGAAACCGAGGAGAGAGCATATGGGCTGAGAACAGAAAGCAATTAGTCGTGCCGAGTTATTTAAGCATCGTGAACTTCATGCCTTGAAGGATTTACATATTCCCTTGGTTTCATTCACAATACCCATGCACCCAAACACTTGAATATTCTGCTTTTTAATTGCCATCTCCCAGTCTTTTTGCATCCTCCTGAGTAGTAATTCTGTCAAAGATTAATGAAACAACTTGTGGGAATTACGCGTGCAGAGGAAGAAATGACAATGTCCATTTTAACACCAAATGGGAAAATGTGGACCAAGAATTCCCCTTAGGTTCTCAGAAAAAAAACCCAAAGCCTTGACTGAAAAATGGTCTCAACTGTGTTACAACTTCTAATAGTTAAAAACTTGCACATCATAAATCTAGTCTGTTGAGCAGGGAACCTCAGTTTTCAAGAACCTGAACGCTTGGACTTCTCAGGGACCTCAAACAGAGAAATCCAGATCATTTTTTAAAGTACTGCTTATCCATAGCATTAGGAGGAATGTATTTGAGTGGTCTTGTGCCTTTGATCTCTACCACTTGGATAATGATGAGCAATGCAGAAGTCCCATGGGAGATCCAATATCAATGCAAATGAACAGTTAGTTAACCAAACACTTCCTCAAGAACATTATTAGCCTTTCTAATGTTATATTATAAGTGGCCTATAGTACCTGTTCAGCACAACATATCTTTATTGTACGAGCAAAATCTGTTTGCCTAAAAAGCAGCGCATATGATTGAGTAAAAAGGTCTTAATTTGTTAATTAAGTAGCTTGATATCATTTGGTTGAATTGCCAGTTGCTTCACAAGTCAGACAAATAGGGTACAAATAGAAGGTGCACAGTTATTTGAAACGAAAAAATCCTAGCGATCCATTTCAAAATATCATCTGAGAATCTGATATTGCTTTTTACTTCTTTCTGCTTTGATGAACTGCTAATTGACTTCATCTCGGAGGTCACATAAGGTCATAAGAAAATACACTGAGTTAAGTGCTTCAGCCAGATCCACTTACACAAAAAAAGGTGATGACACTCTCCCTTAAGAGTCACCAGATCTGCCTGCTGCTTAGGAAGAGGTGAAACAATGGCTCACTTAATGCAATTAGAGCGAATGCATGGGGAAACCCCACCTACAAAATGGATTTTGGAAGAACTAGCTGGAGCACTGTTGTCTCAGCATTTCCACATGCAAAGAGCAGGGGGGGAAATTAAAGAAAATAGAGTGGATATAAACAGTACTGTATACTGTGTTAATACAGCCCTTGTATGGAAGTTATACCCTCCAGTGACCTTCTAGTATTGTATCAGCTTGCTACATGCATGTCTTCATAGTCCAAACATGTGTGAAAGAGACCATTCGTCTACAGAAGGATGGATTTCTTTTTGTTGTCGCTGGAACCGGGACAGCAGACATGTATATTTGCCACATTGCAAATAAAATTACTTCAACATAAATCACATAAAGTACAAAAGCTTTGATAAGTCTAGGGTAGAATTTACCATAAGGCTATATAATAAATGATGAGATCTTCCACACATGCTTTTGGTGCCCAGGCATGAGCCAAAAGCAGTGCAAAAAAAGCTTTCATATGAAAAATTAATATAAATAAGGCGTGTTCATGATGATTACTTAAATGAAAGATAAAAAGAAAGAAAAGATGGCTCAGAAAAAGGGGCATCCTGCCAAACATATTAGAGATACAAAACATGGAACTGGAAAAAGGGGGTAAAAGAAAGATGGGCTGTGATAAAATACAAAAGAACAAATACAAACAGATGGACAAAGACACAGGTCCACTGAGGAATCTGGTACGAGGTTTGCTACTAGATTTATAGGTCACTCTCTCAGACGTTTGGTGGAAAACCGTCCAGCCTGCAAATGAATATAAAGGGAAGAAAACAAAGACACTTATAAAGTACAAGTAGCTGTGATCAGATGTCCTATACCATCAGTCAAATCAGCTTTGTTAGTTAAACATCCACATCTCCATTTTAACTTTGCCAAAGAGGAGTAAGTTAATTGACCATACACAAAGGATGCAATAACGGCAGAAGAGAACAGATAGGTATATTTTGTAGATTAGTTTGGCAGGATGTGCAATGAGAGGAAGGTATTTTAATCAGCATTATAACTTCCAATATGCATGGCAACAAGATCAGTCAAAGCCTATGAAGGTGTGCAATATAGAGGAGTTTCAGAGGTCAGGACTGGGAAACACAGCCAGTCTAAGGTCCTTTGGCTGGGACTCCAAAACCATGCATGAAGTTAACCCCTTAGATAAAGGAAACATAACTCGGTTCTCTGGTTTTGGGTTTCCTTTGTTTTTTTGGTTGGTTGGTTTGGGTATTTTTTCCTGTTTTTAGAATCACAGAATGGTGAGGGTAGGAAAGGACCTTAAGAACATCTAGTTCCATCTAGAACTTCCCCTCACACCCAAGATGGTTTGATAGTTTATAATGAGGAGCTCTGTGCCTACCACTGTCAAGGGGCTTATCAATAAAGCCCAAAATGCATCGAAGGAAACAATCTCTTCTCCTTCTATATCTTTGTCTGTTTTATTTCTTTTTTTTCTCAGAATCTGTAAGGCAGACTCCAAAAAAGGCGTCAGTATAAAGCCACTGCTGGCAGAAACAAAAGGTATCTCCTTCCTAAAAGTTAGCATGCCTTCTTGAGTGTTGAGTCTTAACACTTGGTAAGATACTTTACTTTTGTTCTTCTGGCAATACTGCAACAATCTCTTTAAAGATAAGCAAGTAATTTGCACTGTCAAAGGTTTGTGTTCCTACAGCACTAGAAGTGAAATCCATTCCTAAGCAGTTCAAGCATAAGGGAAGCAATCTAATTTTAGCATGTGCTGGAAGACATGCCAAACAGCTGGGATGAAAAAAATCACCTTGGCCAGAGCTTGCATTCGCGTCACCTCCTTCGGGGCCTAAGCCAGAGCAGATGTCAGAAGACAAAGAGGCCTTGACGGAGCACGGCTGCTGTGTCTGAACAGCCTTCCCGAAGGTGGCTGAGGCAGAGGAAACTATTGCTGCTGCTGCTTCAGGAGAGCCAGGCTGAGATTTGGGGGCTTCTTTGTGGGGTGAGTCTTTAGAGTCTGAGACATTACCTGAAAGAGCAAAGAAACAAAATACATGTGATGGCAAATGCTAGGAAAGCACCAAATCAAAATCCATGCCTAAGTCATTATCCTTTCCAACCCTATTTTATGATCTATGATTGGACTTTGCCACAAAGAACAACAGGGATAAACAGTTCTGAAGTACAGTGTGAAGCACAGACTTTACAGCCCACAACAGAAAATGATCTACATATACTACTGCTGACCCAGTTTCATAGAATCATACAGTCCCAGCCTGGTTTGTGTTGGAAGGGACCTTAAACCTCCTCCAGTTCCAACTCCTGTCACGGGCAGGGACACCTTCCACTGCAGCAGTTGCTCCAAGTCCCTGTGTCCAACCTGGTCTTGAGCACTGCCAGGGATGGGGCAGCCACAGCTTCTCTGGGCACCCTGTACTCCAAGAAGCTTAGCGTAGGCTTCGTTTTCAGTTTCTTTTCCTGCAGTTTTCAGGAAGCCTGGAGTCAGGACCTCACACGAAGCACCACTGTATTGAACTGAGAGCCACAGAAGTGACTGAGGATGAATGCACAGAATGACTGAGCAGAACACACAGGTTTGCTCTCAAACACCAAAAGTGAAAGCAAACACATGGAGAGAAATAAAAAGTTGCTGCAAAGACATAAGGAACTTTTTATTTATAGCTATCTATAGACAGATACACATCTATATGTATCTGTATCTGTCTGTCTACATGGATATCTCAGGTAAAGATGCTTTACCACCAGAATACCTTTGTAACCATTTGTTACATGGATTCATCAGCAAAAGCATTTAATAGTAGAAATGACAACTATATCAGTAACTGTACTAGGAACTTCTTGCCCTTGGTCCCTAAGAAAGAACATAGGAAGGTCAAAAAAATGAGGAATCTACTTAGTCAATGACAAGAAGACTCAGGCATGAATTCTTAATGTGAACTTTATACAGTGCCTCAAACACCTGGAAAGTAATGCATGAAAGAAAGCATGCACCAAAGCAGCAGACTGAGCACATCTCTGTTCTCTTAACTGGAGGTGACGAGGAACAAAAAAAGGGGAATTGTGACATTTGATGCAGAAATAAACTTCTACTCCCTGGACTAGGCTAGCAAACTGACGTGAGCCAAAACCCACAAGTGAAGACAGATGTGGGTTTTGCGAACAGACAGGGACAAATGGTTAGAGAGAAGCAAAGAACAAACCACAGAATGAATGGACCACACATAACAGACATTCAGAGTATCTCATCACGAGGAAAGGAAGTAAAACCTCTGCATGTCAGCTGGCGGCAGCTGAAGAGCTATACAGCACTGAACCAACATAATGCTTCAGTTCCTTCAGGCAAGTATACTGAGGTTCAAGATGGATCACAGAACATCTCACCTCTGAATATCCTTGCGTTTCTATCACAGTTGAAATCCTTAATTAAACACCAAAACTTCCAAAACACTGTCTACAATTCATTGTGGTGCAATGAAATTCAATGCAGTGACTTTGAATACCAGATTTGAAACATAGGATTCTCTACATAACAGCATGAACTAAGCAGAACAGAATAAAAATGATCTGTCTTCATTTTTTGCTGAAGAAATAGGTACCGGGGCATATCAGCATTTCCCAGTTGACTTATAACTTTATACTTTCCAAAGACATAACGACTCAAGACTGTAGCACTGTTTCAAAGAGCTCAAACTGCTTCAGATGGTCCAAACATCCATCACAGGTTTATAACTGTTCTTACCTTCAAGCCCTTGGGGAGCAAATGCAATATGATCTTATTGATATGGCATCTTGTAGGAAAAAATAAACAACACAAGATACAGCACATAATCAATAGAGGATAACAGCACCTCAGATGTGAATACAAACATCAATAAACTGCATTTGGAGAAAGAAAATGTAACCAGGCTGTATTCCAAATGAAAGTGGACTATTGTTTCTCTGCCAAGCTGATGCAGAGAAGGTGTGCACGGTTCAGCACTGGGAAGCTGCAGTAAGCCTGTTCCAAAGCAAGCCCACTGCAAAACCAGTTTGCAGAACCAACCTTAGCACACTATTAAAACCAAGAAAAGTTCACTGCCTTTCCTGCAGTCCATGCAGAGCAGAACCCCAACCAACACGAACAAAGCAACCAAGGAAACAACCTAGTGTACCTACTTGTGCTTGAAGTGCCACTCCTGAGCTGCTGGACCAGGGGGTTTAATAGTTTTCCACCTTT
The DNA here is from genome assembly GCA_032466535.1 of Forpus xanthops. NCBI lineage: Eukaryota > Metazoa > Chordata > Aves > Psittaciformes > Psittacidae > Forpus > Forpus xanthops. Next base: position 18,408 of record JASSUY010045005.1, read on the forward strand.
CAATTTATTTTTGCTGGTTCTTCGGCGACGGCTGCTCGGTGGGGCGGAGTGAAGGAACCCCAGGTTGGGAGGAAGAGGCTTCCCTAACCGAATATACAGTGCCTCTATCTCATTCTTCTGCTGAGTCTGAAGTTCAGCAATTTCTTTCATATGTCTAAAGATCAAAAACAAAGAACTCTGCTAGCGATGTATTTGGTGAAGCACTGCATCCTGACAGCATAGACAGTTAGAAAAAAAGAAACACTACAGGCTGGCTCAAAACAATCCAAAAGTACGGGAAGTTCCAACAGTGTACCTGTGCTGACTGACTTCTCGAATACCCATTCGTAAGACAGAATTCTAGGCAGCTAAACAGACATTCAACATCCTCAATAAAAACAACTGGCTTTGACAGGAGATCTGAACTCCAGACTACTCCAGAGCTCTCTTCAAGCCAGCAGCTTCAAAAAAGCTAACTCTGGAGGCATGTGTAACAGTTTGGAGGAGAGCAATCTGGAGATAAAAGTCCTTCCCATAACAACACCATCAGCACGTGAGTCATTACCTTATTTATAATGCAGATCCCATGGTGCTATAAAGCCTGTTTCAGGGGTTTTGCATTACTATAGTTCTGTTTTGAAAAGATGCATCACCCATATTCAGTAAAGCCATTCTCTCTTTAGATAAAGTTTAGTGTTCTGGTTAAACTAACACTTAGCGCTAGTTTTTACCCATCACCTGCAGGAAAGAAATAAAATGCTCTCATTTAAAGCAGTCAGCCCTCAGGACTGGCAGCATGACAGGTTCCTGCAAGACTGCACCAATGACTCGATAGGAGAGCCAATGGGGGGTCTTACCTGCCTGCTAGATACCAGGTTATCTACTGTAAAAGCAAGTCTGGGAACACCAGTGGGTCTAAATCCCCCTTGCAGAGAAGGGCGTGCAGAGAACACTACAGCAGCTGTCTGTGCAGGCATCCAGATTATTTTTATGATGCCTTAAACAGCGTCCAGCTGGGGACCTGCTATCACATACAGTACAAGTGGTATTGTTTGCTACCATATCAATACAGCTCTTCAGTAAGGAAGACAGAGATCACAGCAGAAGTGTTTTGGGGTTTAAAACTGTTATGATTGAATCCTAAAGGAAATTAACAAATAAGGTGATGTGTAAAAGGATGCACTATGACATGTTGGGGAAAGTGATGCCTAATTTGCCCAGAACCAGTGCACTCATTACAGCTACAAAGGCCACGTGTTTGCTCATCATACGCAGAGATGCTGCCTGTGTATCTTAACACAAGCTTCCCCAGCACTGTTTGCAACCCAACATACTTCTCTCTCAGGTTCTGCAATTCTTTCTTCATATCTGCATCTTCAAATTCCGAGTCATTGTCGCTGCTCATGTATGATGACTGCGAGTGGAAAGATGTGATGTTGATGGTAGGAATTTTTGCTCCTTGCCCATTAGGGGAATCGAGGCCAGGCGAGCCAGCTTTGCCAGACCTCTGCAGGAAAGCAGCTGCTTTCTTAATGAAGTCAGTGGCCGTGCTGCTGCTTGGGGGGTTCAGTGGGGCAGCAGCAGCCGACTGCCGATGGAAAAGCTCCTCAGCAGAATCACTGGAACCCTGGTCACAGAGGACATCAACGGAGGAGGCTGTCGGCATCCGCCGGACAGCTGTCTTCAGATTAGGGCTGGAAGGGAGCTCATCCAAGTAGACATCTGGGGGTGCCGAGAACCTCAAGCAGTGCGGCGCTGCTAAAGTTAACTCATCTTGTGTGCTGATCACTGAAAACCTGCCAATCGTTTTGGCTGGTGTACTGCTATCATGAGCTTCAGCCTGTTTTCCATAGGAACCAGAGTCTGGAGAGTCATCCCTTTGAAGGTTATTTATCACCCCATCTGCTGTAGGTATCTGCGTTACATTTTCTGTGCGCGCAGACAGTGTCATAGTTTTTGCCTTCTCGCTCCCTTTAGAAGTTTCCATCTGCTTAGTTATGCTTGAGGATGTAGGTGTAACCTGGAGAAAATAATGGAGATTAACACTGAGAGTAACTGTGACAATCAAGCATAAAACTGCTCCTTGTTTCTGGTTACCTGAAGAAGGCCTTTTGCTGTAGCAGCAGGAGTTGAAGTGGTGCTTGCAGCTGAACCTGTTTTATAAGTTGGAGAAAGAATAAATGTATAATCTTGTCTGGAATGCTTTAGTATAATGAAAGCCAACGCATTTATTGTGATAAACCAAAGCATGATAAAGTGCAGCACTGAGGAATAATTTTACTGCACAATCTTTGTAAGACAGGAGGCAATATCAATGCCCATATAAAATACCTGCAGGTAGCAGGCACTCTCTTCAATCTAATGTGGGAATCAAGTGGACACAATAAGCTCAAAAGGTGGACACTCAGACCAAAGAAGCACACAAGAATGAAAGTGGCAGTGGCAGTAATCAAGAAGCAATTATTTCACAAGCTGGATGCTGCCTTTGAAGTTAAACCAAGAAATGAAGCCTTTTCTAAAGCCATTTTCTTACGGCACATTGCAGAGAGTGAACAGAAGGCAAAAATCTGTTACTTCATAGTTCTGAAATGGCGAAATACATCACTGCTCGATGGTACCTATGATACATTAACTTTACTGCAAAATGCAATATTCCACTTGCATACTGTGTAGCAAGAGATGAATGCAGGCTACCCAAAGTCCTCCCCTCTCACACTGACCTAAAAGCTGTGGATGATCTATGTTCACTCGGACAAGAATGACCTATGCTGTCACACAAACGTGGCAGACAGCTCTATCACAACAATCTCAAAAGCTGTATGTATTACAAGCCTCCTCACCCATGACAGAATGAACAGTTTTAGGTTCATCGGCCCTTAAAACCTCACAATGAGTTGCAAGACAGGTAAATGGAGCATAATGAATATCCAACTTCTTACATTGGCTCCTACTGTGTGTAACTATACAAAGTTCCGTTGTATCTACAAGTACTTAAAGCGCTCTTTACTAGTTCCTCATGGTACTTCTTGAAAGTGTAACACGCTTGTGGACCACCCTCAAGCACGTTATTTCTGTCAACATGTGCTTATGAAACCCAGGAAATCTGAGGGAATTTCTGTTTGGACCTTTTAAGGGCACTGGAAAGGTGTTATTTGGAACACAGCCTTCCATGTGAACACCCTGCACCTCCACTGCAGGCAGGTATTACACACTTATGGTTCAAAAGAAGTCACCTGTGAGGCAGCTCCTTTCTAGGAACCTTGACAGGAGTGAGATGCTCAATGTTAGTTGTATTAGAAATAGGATCAGGAACACCTTATGCTGGGCGGCGCTCTGCGGAAGGGTGAGCAGCAAGTGGACACTGGAGAAGAGGACCGCGCACTATAGTACGGATGCTGCTGTTCACTGCAAGGAACATTACCTTTTCTGCTTGCTGACCCACCTCTTCCTTCTGAGGAGCGGGCACCGACGCCGGTGACCTCCGACTTCTCATACTTTTGGTAAAAGAGGAAAGAAAAAGCATGTCAGTCACACACAGGGCAGAAAGGCGATGCCTTCTCCTCCTCTCTGCTCCCACACTACTGCGGACTATTAAACTACTTTACAGTGTCTGTGAAGGTGCTTCTAGCTCTTCCTTCAACTCCTCCAGTTCTTCCCTTCCCTTGGGAAGAAACAAAAAAGCAGTGGCAGTGTCACAGAGGGAACTGCAGCCTAAGTTAGGAAAAACCACGCTAAAAAAGCCCCCCAAACCAAACTGAATTATATGCATTTGTTCTGGGTTTTGTTCTGGTTTGCTTTGCCAGCCAGACTGCACCTTCTTCATCTCTGTATCAGCCTTCAGAAATGCTGTCTCTCTCTTATTGGCACACATTTTAATAGGACAAATTATTGGAGAGACACAAGACCTTTCAGAGAGGGAGAGTTTTGTCTGCTGTAGAAAGTCATTATAAACAGTATGCTCTAAAGAACGAGCTACTCAAGTGCAGGCATCTTTCCTCTAACATACAGCATTTTTCAAGCAGTTGATGTGGTGCATCCAGCTGACACTACACAGAACAGCCTCATCCTCACTAATGGTGATGTCACTCTCTCCAGAAATGCTCCTTTTCAGGTAAGATACACCCTGACCTAGCAGCAAGTGCTGCAGTCTGTTGAATTTCATGAACTCAGGGCCTTACTTGACAGAACGCAATACAGGGGGGGCACAACTGAGACACTGAGTAAATAAAAGTTTGGCTTTCACTAATGAGCCAAATTAATGTAAAATTATGGCAAAAATTTAAGAGAACTTTCACATTGGAAAGCAGCCGACAGAATACACCCAGCAGCAGACACGGAACGTGTTTAGAAAACCAAGATATTGACACGCGTCCTACCACAGGACATGTACGTAGACACGGTTCAATGTGCACAGGCATTGGCTCTGAGCTCCACTTTGGTGCTGTCCCTAACAGCTGGATTTTGGGGTTACAAGGGGCAGTCACCACTGGACTCACCAGTCCTGGACAGGGCAAGACCTCGGGTGCTGTGAGCGGCACCGCCGGGGCCTCAGCAGCAGCTTTCACCTCCTGGCTGGAGTCTGCAGCAGCACGCCCCGGTTCTCTTGAATCCAACGCCAGCGGGGGAACTTGATCTTCGGGAAAAGGCGGCAGGTGAAGCTCACTGTCGCCCTGTTCCAAGGGGACAGAAGTGTCCGGGGTCCCTGCCGATGCAGAGGAAGTAGGAACGTACTCCTGGTACAGCAAATTGCGCAGCTTCTCATCGAGGCTTTTAATGGTGTTGTCGACGAAGCCCACCCTGGGCGGCCCCTCTCCATCGGACTCGGCCGTGCCGGGCGGCTGCTGCTGCAGCAGAGAGACCCCTGCGGTGTGCTGTGGGGCTGCGGGCGCTGGCCCCTGTGTCGGGCTCTGGAGCTGAGACCCCACCACAGCGAGAGGATCGGCCGCGGCGGCCGCAGGGAACGCCGGGCTCACGAAGGGATGCGGCACCGCGCTGGGCTGGCTGGCCTCCGGCAGCGCAGGGACCTGTGCCACGGGCTGCCGCTCCAGAACAACGGCATCAGGGAGCACCTGGAGCGGGCAGAGCTCCGCTGCCTTCGTGGGAGCTGCAGGGACCGCCCTGTGCTGCCCCACGGTGCAACACGCGATCTCCACGTCAGGGACACACGTGGCCTCGTCAGGCTGCGGCTGCAGGCATGGGGCAGCATCGGGCGGCTCCTCCGCCAGGGCAGCACTGGGGACAGAGGAGCCGGGAGGAGCCGGCATCGGAGAGTATTCCACCTGAGCGCTGGTGGTGGCTGGCTGCTCCAGGGTACCTGGGGTACACCCCGGTTGTGCTGGAGCTGGAAACTCCACCTGGCTCGGTAAGCCGGAGGAAGATGCTGCGGCAGGAACTTGTGCCAAAGAGGGAGACGCTCCAACGGGGCTGTCGCACGTCTGCTGCTCAGATAGGACACCGGGTGGATCCATCACCGCAGGCTGGTCATCTGGCTGCTCTGAGTCTGGAAAGAATACAGACATCATTTTTGATGAGCCACAGGGAATTAAAGTTATAAGAAGGATAGCTACATCCAGTTGTAACCCACGAGTGCTTCCCATCAGAAAATAACTGTTATATGAGTCAAATTACGCCTAAAATTGCAGCGTATGCAAAACTATGTCACTGAAAAGACACTGCGTATTTGTCGTGGTTTGAGGCCCTCACAGTTCTGCTCACTCACTCCCCCATCTGTCTTCCCCAGTCCTGGGGGATGGGGAGGAGAATCAAAAGAATACAACTTCCACAGGCTGAGATAAGAGCAGTTTAGTGACTAAGGTATAACATACATCACTGCTGCTACCACCAATAATAATACAAGAGAAATACAAGGAAAGAGAATACAACAGGTCTTCACCTGATGCCTAGCCATGCCACCCCATCACCTGATACCAAGGTCGACTATGCAGTGCACCCCAGATGTAAAACTGGGCATGACATACTGTGGTATGGAATACCTCTTTGGTCAGTTTGGGTCACGTGCTCTGTCTCTGCTTCTTCCTGGCTTTCCCTCTTCCCTGGCAGAGCATGAGACTCAGAAAGTCCTTGGTCAAACCAAAATGTCCTAAACTGCAACTATAAACACTGGTGTTATCAGCACTGTTCCCAAGCTGAAAATCCAAAACACAGTGCTACACCAGCTACTGCTTAAAGGGGAAAATGACTGCTGCTGCTGAACCCATGACAGTATTGAAACAGCAGTGACTAGAACTGCAGCTACCTTATAGCATAAGGCAGGGTTAAAACAGAGACTTTGCTGAAACTCAGACATCGCCAGTTGGGTTCAATACCAGGAACACGAAATGCATGACTATAGAGCATTCACCATTTTCTTCCTCTGACTAAAGGAAGGGAAACGACCACAACTAAGTCAGGGGAGAATAGAAGAGAGATGGCACAGAAGCTTCAGAGAAGAAACCATTTTCTGTCATGTTGTAAATACCTGGCCCTTCCGACTGCTGTGTACTCTGAGGTACCGGTGGGGAGAATTCTGGTGCATCGGTAGCAGGGTTTTCCACAACAGGACATATAATAAACCACCTCTTCCCAGTATGCAAAACTAGAGGTAGGAAGGAAAGAAAAAGTAACTTAGTTCCCGTTCATTCCAGGTCATCTATCAAAACCTAGTCTCAATGTCTGTGTTTCGAAAGAAAACCGGACTGTCTATAACAGTAGCCAAGATCGATCAGCTCCTAATTTGAGTGTCATCCCTCCTGATTCTGCCGCATATTTTAAGTCATTTTCAAGTGTTCACACTTCCAGGACAACAGTTATGTGCTCTGGATGTCTGCTCACAATGAAGGATTCATCAAATCCAGTTTAACTTCTCCATGTTGGAAATTTTCTAGTTAATATTTTCTTCACACTGTATCCCAAAGCCTGGCATATGTCAATGGCAAACCAGAACTAAGGCACACTTTGAAACTTTCCTCAGGAGAAATATAAAGTTTATGTTAAAAAAGGCAGACTGAGAAAATTTGATGCTGTTTACAAGTTAAAAACAAACCAGAGCCTTTGAGCAGAAAGTGTAGTTTGAAGGATTCAGTTTCTGGACACGTGAAGGAAGTTTTCCTTTATCCTTCTGCCCTGTTCAGCAAGGGGCAAATAAAGAACTATGGAAACGTTGCTTCCTTCAGCAGAGGTTTCATTTTTCCCACCAGCATGAACTAACAGAGAAAACCAAGGGCCAATTCCCATTCCATTTGCTTGTGAAACCCGTAAGCTACGACCATGCAACATCAATGTAGCTGAAAATTTCTGGGTTAGAAACATCAATTCAATTACCAACACAAACGTAAATGTTTTGGCTTTCTCTTGCAAAGGTAGTCATAGATGTGAAAAGAGCTCGCTTGTCTGCACCTTCATGATCTCCTCACCGCTGCTCACCAGCTCGTGTAATCCAGGGCTTCCTAAAGGCCCCCAGATGTGGGATTCACCAAGGGTACCTCAGCGATCATCCAGGTTGCTAAGAGCAGGGACCACTCTTACACCCATATTTCAGACACATTTCCAACCACCAGTAACTGGTGAGTTTCTAACTGAATCTAGCAAACTCGTGACTACCTCAAAGCTCAAGTTTGTATTCAAAGGCACACTTACCATTCTGCTGATACACAGGTGTCTTCATCTGAGACTGCCGCTTCTCCTGTTAAAAAACCAGGAACAAACCAATAGAACTGTCTTTGAACACAGAATCGTTATGGTTGGGAGGGACCTCTGGAGATCATCCAGTCCACCCCCCTGCCAAGGCAGGGCCACCCAGAGCTGGATACACAGGAATGCATCCAGGTGGGTTTGGAATGCCTCCAGAAAGCTTCAGACTAACCAGGCTCAGGTCCCGCAATCCCCCCTCATAAGAGAGATGCTCCATATCCTTGATCATCCTCGTGGCCTCTGCTGGACCCTCTCCAGCAGCTCCTTGTCTTCCTTGCACTGGGGAGCCCAGCACTGGACACAGTGCTCCAGATGTGGCCTCACCAGGGCCAAGTGGAGGAGGAGGAACCTCCTCCTGATGCACCCCAGGATACTCTCATCTCTCCTGGCTCAAGGGCACACTGCCGGCTCAAGGTCAACTTATCACCCACCAGTGCTCTCAGGTCCTTCTCAGCTGAACTGCTCTCCCGTAGGTCAGCCCCAACCTGCGCTGGTACTTGGCTCTCCCTCCACAGGTACAGGACCTTACACTTGCCCCTGTTGAACCTCATTAGGTTTCTCTTCACCCAATTATCCAGCCTATCAATGCAAGAGCATCATTCCAAGAAGGACTCACATTGCAAGATTTAATGGAGTAAAAGCATTATTTTTCCAGCTAAGAAACCATTTTTTTTCTTTAACACACAATGTAACATTAATTTACAATAACTGGCTCTAAGGAATCAAGCTAGAAATCTTTATTTAACATTTCTTACCTCACCCATTTCCAACCTATCAGTATCTTGCTGGGGACTCATTCCCTGATCAGAACTCCGTTCTCCTTCTGTATCTTCACTGAGCATATCTTCTGCTTTATCAATAATATCTTTCATTTGTTCAATAAATGTCTCTTTTTCACTCTGCAATATGAATTCGTTCTCTACCTATAAGGCCACATCAAAATAAAGAGGAAAACTGTAACTTTTCCATTAACACCCCATTCCACAACTGCCAAAAAACTTGGACAATAAACACATGAGAACAAGTTGGCTGAAGCAACCTAGTGCACCAAAAGACTGGGGGCAGCCACATAACCAAATCTTACCATGTAAGTAGCAATTTCCTCTGGTGCATCACCATCCAAATCAAACTTAAAAGTCACCATTTTGTGATTGTGTGTTTCAAGCTGGCACTCCACCATCTTATCCCCCGTGTTACAAACCTGCAGGCAAAGATAACAACAGTTATTTCTGGCAAAGGCAAAGGAACCCTCAAGTCACCCTCAAAGAGGCTGTACTTGCATTCAATATGGTCAGTTTGGGTCTGCTGGACTTCTCCTGGCGTGAACGTGCACGTGTAGATTTCTTATGTTTCTTTGAAGACTTTCCTTCTTGTTTTCCACTTCCTATTGCTCCTTCAAAGCTGTCACTCATCTCTTTACCTGAAGCAACATCTGGACTCATGTAGCTTTGTAAGAGAAAGGAAGAAACCCCCAAAACAAAACCACCATCAGGCACAACGGAGTTCTGCATAGGTAACAACAACAACAGAAAGTACCCAAAGTACACTTCTGCATGCTTTTGGCCTAAACTGAGCCAACTACTGGAATATGATCAGTAAGTGAAGGGAATTACTCCAAGTCAGACACGTGCCCTGGCTACCACACTGCTAAGTAATGATCTATTAACATTTCTGCCAATACCACAGGAGAAGTCCCATCGCCCTTCATAAATCACTCCATCCCCCTAATCCTTTCACTTCAGGGGTCCTGGCAGTCCTTCTCTGAACTCCACCACTTCAGAGAAGTCGCTGTTTTCTAAGATCCAGTTTTCTCAACTCCTGCCCATCTGCACTCACAGCAGAAGGTCCAAACAGGGTCAGGCGAGGTTTGTTGGACATGAAAGAGAAGTCAGTACAGCATCTGTAAAAGACTGACTCTCCCCTCTGCAGTTCTCAAGGACCAGAAAAGAGGTTTTGTGCCCCAATATCCCAGATGACCAGCTAGCAACACTATTATGTTTAGCAGTCAAAACAGCAGCTAACAATCTGATTTTAATATGACACGCACAGAAGATGCCAACATGTAAGTAATTTGCAGGAAATTCTCAGAGGTTCATAAAAACCATGTCAGGAAGGAACCCTGTCAGGCCATCTGGCCTATTTTATTACCCCCAGGTATGATCAGTTCCCTCTAAACCAGTCCTCACAGAGTTGTGTGTAAACTGATCTCACAGAGCCCCTGTGAGATTTCATCACCTTCTTGGACAGTCTACTCCTGTGCTCATTTAGACAGGCAGGCATAAAAGAATTTAAGCCCAACCTACGGATCCCTTTCTTAAACTTACAGCCTTAGGTTCAGATTTTGTACTAGTTGCATAGCACAGCTTATTTCTACTCCCCTTGCACATTACACCTTGTACATTAACTCGTGTATCAGGGAAGTGAACAGATTTTGCACACTGGATACGTTCTAGATGACATCCTCGCTGCAATTGCCTGCCATTTGATTCCCGTGCTGTTACCCTCCAACTGTACAAAGCACAACCCAGCTCTAGCACAGAGTTACCCATGCACCTGAATCAGGGAGAGCTCCCTCTGAGACTACAAGGCAGGAGCTGACATAGACTCTCCGTGCTGCAGCAGTCAGGACAGTCAGACTTACAAACACGGCTCTGGAACAGGCACATTCCAATTCAAAAGACAACTGAAAATTTGATGTGCCTTTGACCACTGGACTAGGTAGACAAAGAGCGCTCATTTTGTCTAACTTATAGCCAGAACTCACCTGCAGTCATGACAAATTAAGGTTTCACTTTCCATGCAGTATTTAAAAGCAGCAAATTCTTGGGGAAAAAAGGTTCCATTTTAAAGTTGTGGGATTGCATTGATTTGCGTTAGGTTAACTTTATTGGCAGAATGAAAAGAGTAAGAGAGGGATGGCTTCAAAGTTCTTAAACTTACCTATCTATTCAGGAAACTGAAAGAGGTCACTAACATCCTTAACCCCAAGCTTTATAATCAGTAAGGCTGAATTGGTGCTGGTTCCTTCCATAGGGAAGGCATTCAGAGGCTTATGAGCATACATGCTATCCATAGGTACCTTAACCATATCCCAGCCCTGACAAATCTGGCTTACTGCTGGTGCCAAAGTGGGAGCTGTAGCATGGGAGCAGCAGATGCCCGGGGAGAGGAGTTCTGCCCCATTCAGCCCTCTCCAGCCCAGCACTGAGCCTTCCTCTCCAGGCCCCTTCCTCAGCAGCTCCTCTGAACCTTGATGCTTCCCCTCCTGCTTCTGACTACAGAAACAGGCAGATGAGGGCAGGCAAAAACTGGAATTTGCTTTTGTTTCTGAGCGCTGAGCTGCCTCTTGGGTTATCGTTACTTCTGTCGTTAGCATTGCTAAGCTTGAGTGTGACCTTGTACTGCAAAACCACAGAATAGGCTTTGGCTGCGTGTTTTACCACTTGTAATGAAACCTTCTGAGTGGCTCAGCACACAACGCGCTGGTAAGCTGTTCCCTTTAACATACCTGGGGAAGATCATCACAGAAGGTGGCACAGACATACCCAGTTTATTCCCAAAGAGAGAACAAACTATATACCAAATTATACTGGAGTAACGTTTTTATACAGAGTCAACAGCATCAAACCCAAGGGCTGTACCACTTCAGTTACCTGAGCAAACAGGGAAGTTACATGCTGAAATGAAAGCTGTCATACATACATCAAGACATGGATGCAGCACCCAGACTAGAGAATTAAAAGAGTTGGAGGGGCCAAAACAGGCACACAGCACATCTGCAGCCTTCTCACTAGACATGCACCCTTCCATCTTCCAGCCCCTGCGCAAGGCAAAGGGCAGGCATTTGGCCTAGCCTTGGAAAGAGAAAGAGGAAAAACAGCCTCCAGAAAACAGACATTTCTCATGCCAAAGAGATTGTAATGATACCTTTCACAGCTCTGTGACAGAGTTTGAAGTTTGTCCTGCATTGCCTGCTCCTAAAATGTAAGAAAAAGTCATTTAAGTAAATGCATTATATTGGTGGACGAAAAAAAACTTTAAGAACTCTAAACCATCCATTTAACTTGTTGAAACTTGAAATAAATAACTCATCTTACCCTCCCCACATTACTTCTGCCCAAAGCATCACTGTCTCTTTTAAGACAGAGCCACTAGCATGCTAGCTCCCTGCTGCTGTTTGCAACCAAAAGAGTTCTTGCCACAATGGGAAAGCTTGATTGCAGGACCAACGCACATCAACACACACCTAATTTTATTTTTGAATGGGTATAAAGTATAAACTAATTTGCTTCATTGCTCTGTATATTTTCATGAAATATATCATTTATTTTCACTGTATTTGGGTTATTGTGAGCATTTCTGAGGAACTTACAGAGACAAGATGGAAAGTCATCATTGAAAAACACTACCCTCACACCATCCCTTCTTGGTCTCTGCATCACAGATGTTTTCCCTAAAAGCTTCCCCTTTACCCTGGTTGCAATGCCAGGACAGACAGTGAGAGTGTGACTTTGCATTGGGCAGACCTGCTGTCACAGAATCTGTGCTGACGATGCTACTGGCCCTACTATGAAAACGTATGAAATATGCACACAGACACACACACCTGTGCATGTATATAGCTGTATGTATATACACACACCCCAAATATATTAATAAATATATATATTTCATATATATTTATATATATTTACAAACATATGTCTATAAAATCCTTCTATAGACACACAGCTAGAAACAAGCCCCTTGACTGTCATCACTACATCTTCCTACCGAAGCAGTTGGTAGACTGGAGTTAAAAGCTTAGCAGTTAACCAGTCAACCCCACTCCTTGCTTATAATGCCACACATATGCCATGCAAAGTTTGACTGCAGTTTTGATAAAGCTGCAAAATTAATGAACAGTGAGAACACAGACATAATGTACCTATATTTTAGTAAGGCTCTTGGGTCAAGTGCCTTACAAAATCTCATTAGCCTGATTAATTTGGATTGGTTTGGATATGAGTACTGAAGCAAAGAGATAAAATCATTATGGCAGAGTAGCAACAAAATGCAGTGTTTCCAATATATACAGATATGAACCTTCTCTTACACCCAAGAAAACCTTAGCAATATGTTTTAAAATCAGCATAGGGAGCACATTGATCAATTTGACCATCTTATGATACTGGATTAATTTCTTGAGAGAGAGAATGGAATTAACTTACAAGATGAAATATAAGAATGAAGGTAGTGAAACAGGGGTTAAAAGTTCCTAGGGATACGACAAAGGGAGAGGACAGACACCTGCCTCAAGTGGGCATGGCTTTCTCAGGTAATACAGGACCACTTGGATCCCCCATATCGCGCTGCACAATAATAACAAGGTTTATTAATATTTCCAGACTCTCTAACGGGATGGCCCTACACTGAAGGATGTAGCTTTGACATCAGCACTGAACCCGAGCTGTGCAGACAGGAAAAACGGGCAAAGGATAGGACAGCCAGGCATTACTTTGGGATCCTGCAAGTGAAGCACTACGGATGGGTTCTACCATCCCTGCTGCATCTGACCAATAGGATACAGAAACTGACCAGGAAATGTCCTGCATCACCGCATGAATAATTATTTGACAAGAATAAGGTTGCTACTAGGCAAAACCAGGCAAAATGGGGAACCAGAATCAGGTTTTAGCATTAGCAGCATCCTTACTGAGCATCTTCTGGAAAAAGAGATAAGCTGGACCTCTGCTGAAATTAGGCTGTACTGTGCAGTCAAGGCATGCACAAGTGCACGAGAGCATGGGTAAAACCAAAGAGCTTTTGTCTGAAAAGATGGGAACCGTTGCTTTAGGAAGAAAGGTAGCCCAGAACAGAGAGCCTCAAGAGGAAGAATTCCAAAAGCAGAATTGCTGAGGGACATTTCCACTCGGAAGTGGAGAACAAATCAGACTTATTTACTGAAGTCTGATATGAATGCCAACAACTTTGCTTTGCTTATGGATGTCTATTAAAGAGTGGAAAAGAAGGAAATGTTCTGTGACATTTGTCAAGACTGAAGGTTAAGCAATCACGGGAGTGGAAAGAAAAGTCAAAATAGCAGACGGGAGGGGCTGACAGCTTTAAAAAGAAATGCAGTAAAAAGCTCATACGACCATGGAGAATTGGGAATGCCTATGAATATCTGAAGAAACAAAAATCCCAGGGCCAGACTGGAATTCAAGCAATACAGGAGGATACAACACTAAATGAAATGGGAATAAGGCTCAAGCTGCGGAGCATGAAGAGCTTTTACATAGTGAAGAATCAGATGATGAAGCAGATTCTTAAGGCAAACGGTTGCACAAGTGCTTGAAACATTTAAAACAAGACTGGACAAAACATGGATGAACCTCCACAGAACAGCTTCCTGCTGACCCCCAGCACTTAAAACAATTTCTGCCTCTGTGTTTATGCTCAGCCACAAAGAGGTATTGAGTCCCGCTGCATCATTACTTCAAGGAGACATTCCACAAGTATGCCATGCGCTTCCCAGCTCCACCTGAAACAGCCAATTACTTGTGGACCCAGAGCTGCCCGCATCTGGGAAAAGCGGCTCTACGTGGCGAGAGGGGATAATGTCCCTTGTGAAATAGGCACGTTGCTTCACAAGGGAGCAAGGAAGAAGGTTCGGGTGAGGCTGGTGAGTTCTTCAGAGGAAAGTACCTCTTGAGACGTCTCTGCGAGCGCCGGGCCAGCCGAGCAGGGAGCTGGGAGCTGCTGAGCCAGCGGCTGGGGAAGCTCGGGCTGGAGCAGGCCGGGAGGCTGCAGAGGCAGGCAGGGATCTACGGGCAGAGGCGGGCTGGCCGCAGCGAGGCTGCCATGGAGCTGTGAAACACCGTCCGGAGCGGCGCGCGGCGGCAGCAGCTCGGGCTGCAGCTGCACAGGCGGTGACATGACTATGGAGGGTTGCACTGGCAGCACGGGCACCTGGGCTCCAGCCTCCAAAGCATACTGAGTGTGTCCAGTCATCTGCTGTAACACAACAGAGAGCTGTTAAAACAAACCTCGACTCACGGCGCTTGTGACTTACGTGACCACGCACCAAAGCCACCGGAGCTCATGGAGAAAGGGCTGATTCTGCAGCAAGACTGCATCTGTGGTCTCTGCCTGGACAGGGAACTACTGAAACTTGCTTTGAAATAACCAAATAAAAATCTGGAGGTTGTTCCCCTACCATCAGGACAATGTGTGCATTGCTCAGGTGCTATTCAGTTTGTAGAAACAAAGCCATACATTGCTAAGAACTTAAAATCTTAGCTTATGAATTCATTGTCCTGAATAGTTTGCTCTGCTGTCACTGAGCCACCACGATGGCCATGCTGAGAGAAGGCACCCTAGCCATAGCCTAAATCAGTACATTTTTAACCTCTGCTCTCTATGAGGACACAGTCGCTGGTACAGACCACACAATCAGCTCTTTTCTACTGGATCTATACCACTGTCTTGTGGCATACGTCGGTTTCGGTTTAGTTTCAATATTTAAGACACGTGCTAAGCAGGAAGGCTCCAGCCCTGCAAACGCCTCCTTGTGCTACATGCACAGAGGAAGAAGTTGCATTTATCTCAGTGGATTTCTTCGGTGCATTAAAATAACTTGTGTGCGTAAGCGCTTTGTGGGAACTGGACCGACGCGATCAGATGCCAACCACCTTAGAGACTGCGTTGGTATTCTGCATAACAGTTCTCCTGAGTTGTGCGTTTAAGAACAGAACATTCTCCTTTTAGGAACACCGCGTATTATTCCAAGGGGACTAAGCGTGTGGGAAGGGGGAAAGGGAAAGAAAGGAAAATATGGGAGAAAAAAGGCTTTCTACTGTTAGATAAAACTCTTGCCTAATTTTTACTTTTTTTGTAGAATCATCACTCAGCGGTTTTGCCTATTTGGAGAATATATGTGTTTAAAAAACTAAAGACTCAGACAAGACTTCAGACGAGAAGTAGGCCACATCGTTTTGTTACTGCATGCTCTCTGCATACTCTGGATGAGCCAGAACCCTGATTCCAGGTTTTCATGTGGATAGAAGTAAAGACATGAAGTGTTTTGCAACACAGCGGTTACACAGCTGCCTAAGTGGAGCTCCGCAGAGCAGCAACTCTGGTGTTACAACTAGAGTAATTCACAAAATAGCTCCGGGTACAATCCACATGGGCAAAACTCAACAGGGAGATGCTAAACCTCAACGGCCACAACAGCACTGCACTGGAAAGCCTTTATCTACAGAAATACCTCTCCATTGAAAGCATTTGCAGACAGAACAATGTCATTGAGTAGTCCTCTACATTTGTCCATTTTCTTTGTAACAGCTGCTTTGTTCGGTTGGAAAATATTACTGGGCAAATCCTCCACACACATTTGATAGCTAATGACTGTATGAGGACAGTTTGGGCATATCAGTTCCCCAGCTTTGGTGTTTGCTGTGCTTGCTCTCCCTGGTTCAATTCCCTCTAAAGCCAGTGGAAACACTACTTAAGCTTAGAGGTAATTGTCTCGGGCTCCATGTTGCCTACAGTGTCACAAACAGTACTGCTGTACCAAATATACAGCTGAAGAAAGGTAAAAATTATGTCCTGCTTTGAAGATACCATGATATGGCAGGTTGAAATGGGATGCTATGAACTTTAATCAGTAAGTTATGGCAAAGTGACGTGGTAGAATAGAGGTTTTCAGGAATGCTATTATGAACAGATTCAGTGCTCTCTCCTGCTTGGGTCAGACTGTGTTTCATGTTGTCATATCACAGATGTGGCAATAGAAGTATTTACAGACTCTGTCAACAAGTCCTGAACCAGCTCTCTTGTAGAGTTAACATTAGAAGCTCCATTTTATGCTTCACTTCATTTGAAGGGGAAATGGTCTGCGGCTAGAATTCATTCTTATCTAATAGACCCCTTCCATGCAGGTTGTTGGAGTCATTAACGAATGGCCAATTCCCTTTACTGCTTTAAAGCTGCTCTACATCAAAACTACTCTGTCTCTCCTACCAGCTCACCCACAGTTTGCACACAGCAGCCCAACAGATGGGGGTAAAGGCATTGGCAAAGCTGGGCAGCTGCCACCACAGCTTGACCCGCTCTCCTGCCACGGGAGAACGACAGCTTGTTCTTTGTCATATTTGAGATGGGAAAAGGAAGGGGGAATTCAGAAAGTGCTCTCTCCTGCCCACTTTCCAAAGCCCGTGAGATTATTCCTTGCACCCTCAATATTCACCTGCCCCTGGGTTAAGAGCTCACCTGCCCCACAGCTCTAACAACCACCTCCGGGACCGAGGTCAGGAAGTTAACAAACCATCCTGACAGCATGGAAGAGACCTCCCCGCTATGAGCACACAGCATGGGAGCCCTGGGACCGCCTGCGCTCAGCACCACCCTGCAGCCCCGCGCCCAGAGCATTACCTGGTGTCCAGCCCCGGGCACGGGCAGAGGCTGCTCGGAGGGATGGATTATGCTTGGCTGGAGTGACTGAGGTTGCTGCGCCTGAGATACTGCTTGCGTGCCCTGCGTGTGATGGGGAGAGGGTGCTTCGCTCTGAATGATCTGCTGGAAGGTGGCCGGGTACATCTGCTGCTGGGAGAGCTGGGGCACCACGTGGTGCGGCGGCAGCGCTGGCACTCCCGGCGGTGCCACGGCAAGCAGCGGGATCGTAGCAGCCGACATGTTTGGCACTATTGTTTGGCAGGGCAAGACCAAAGAAGCCACGGTGGTATGAGGAAGATTGACTGCCTGCATGGGAAGGGCAGGGGAGTTTGGTGCCATGGGCAGAGTGGGGTTCATGGGGAGGCTGGGTAAAATCACGGCTGGAGCAAAATACTGAGAAGGAGCAGGTATGGGGGGCACGTTTGCAGCAGGTAAATCAGAGAGGTTTGGAGGAAGGCTGTCAAGTCCTGCCAGAGGAGTAATTGCAGGAATGACAGGAAACTGAGGAATCTGAAAAAAATATAATATCACATAAATTGCAAGTGCTTTCACTGACGGTACAAAGTAGTTTCATTTGCCATACAAGTATGTAAAACTCATGTGTGCCATGATGATAATTATGTCTGTTTGTTAATCACTTCCATTCATTTCCTGAGGTTTATAAACAGTGATAAAAATCGATTTATACCTAAATCATTAGTAAAAAAGGGAAAAAAAAAATTGGGGAGGGGGATATGTTTTTATACGAGATTGACACTATTTCTAACACTACCGTGAAGCCTTCGAGCAACAAACTAATCAAAGTTGCTTTCATTTTAACAGCAATGAGAAGGAACTGGACCAGATAAAATACAAAACGCTTTCATGCAAAATTCATAAGACAATTTAAAACCCTTTAAAACAGGCTGGCTGCAACCCAGGCAGCACGGAAGGTCCCATTAAAGGGGTTTTGCAACCAAAACCTCCCAGTGATGCACCAGACCGTAACTGCCCTGTCGTCATCATGGAAGCAGCTTGTTCCTTCCCTTTGGCACAAGCTGCTTCACATCATGGTGCCTGTCACTACCAAAGACTCTAACAGCACCAACAAACCCTTCCACCAGGCCAAGGAAAGGGTTCATCCTTGCTACTGAAAACAGAAACAGGGCTGAGAGCTAGGGAGGGGAGAGGTGGGGAACATGGAAATCGGGAGCTCGGAAATGAGGAAATTAATGAGCAACTTCTCATGCTCTTAAGCCTGGGATGGGGAAGAGATTATGCCAGAGGGGAGGTGCATGGGGGAAAAAGAAAAGAAATGAAAAAGCAGCAGTTATTGCAATTTTGTAACTGCCATGAACTGGATTCTGTAGGCATTGCTCACAGAGGAGACCTCTGCTTCAGCGAGTGAAAACAAACAGTACGGAAATGTACAGGAATTAGGAAAAAGCTGTACTCTTATGTGCTAATTAAACGGGCATGCACTCAAAATAGCCACACAAACCCACAAATCACGTTAATTATTAGCTGGAAAGCTTCACTGAAACGGACGCGTTCACACACGGGTTCCAAAGGCGTTACCTGGGAAGGGGCCACCGGAGGAAGCTGCGGCACGGTTGAGATTTGAAGAGGTTTCAGTGGAGTGCTGCTGGCTGCCACCTGAGAGGTCTGCGGCTGATACTGGGGTAGCAGATGGGTTGTAGGCTGCATGGGGCAAACGGGCTGGCTGGCCAGTACCTGCTGCAGGGACGCCTGCTGGGCTATGGGCTGCTGCTGGGGAAGAAAAGCAAAAGGTTACAGCCCATATGTTACAAAGGAACGGGACACAGCCATCAGAAGACCAGGCTGCAGCGGGCTCGCAGCAACCGGCTCTAATGGAAGGTGTCCCTGCCCATGGCAGGGGAGTGGAACTGGATGAGCTTTAAGGGCCCTTCCAACCCAAACCACTCCATGGTTCTATGATTCTCTTCCCAGCTCAAGCCCCTCGGCCAAAGCAAAACTGTTGCTCAGGGTAGGGGTGGTTCACAGAGGGACACTCGCAATTTAAACACATTTAAATGCAAGATACATTACATCTGAAAAGGCAAGTTCTAACTGTCTTCAAGTGGTTATTTGTAGTGACTCAGACTTTAAATCCCACAGATTGTTCTAGTTCGCCCTATCAAATACCCACCTACTAACTTTCAAGCTTCCTACCCAGCTAATCTTGGCACCCAAAAGCTGACTACATAATGCAGCAGGCATTGAAACATGCAACACTTCTTATCTCAGTCATGAATAAACCCCAGCAGTTATAGTAAAAGCTGGATCCCAGTTATTTCTGAGGTGCTGCAGCAACAACATTGGTAGCCGAAAAAGCAGTTTAACCCTTCCGTGGAAGACAGTGCCCCACCAGCCTGCCAGGTTTTACACTATAGATGAGAAATAAAGGCCTGCATTAAAACTGAACATAATCACACCAAACTTCCCCATTTCCCACGGTATCGGTACCTCCTCCTGCACTCCCTCTAGTCAATGCCGAAATAAACTGCTGTTTCAGAAGCCAGGCACTGAGACACCATTTGGCCCTGGATTGACCTACTTGGGATCACAGCATTGCCTGCTCCACCTGGGCCCTGCAGCACGTAGAACCAGACAACATGCCCAATGGTCAAAAGGCAGCTTTCACATGAAGAGCCAACCATTTCAATCCTTCACCTTCACCACTTCTACCACAAATCACCACCAGAACACTTCGCTGTGTACTTTTTTGGTGGCAGGATTCTTCAACCAGTTTTTAGGAATTAATACAATAAAACTGGAGAAGTACCACCAAAGAAGCAAGACATTATCCACCCCAGGTCACGGAAAGTCTCCAGTACACAAGAGTGTTCGGCAACTGGTATCAAGCGTCCGGGGCTGAATGCCCCAACCAGCCCAAGACAGGCTGGAGACAGCACTGCATAGCTGCACAGCACCAGCTGAGCTCCTGCAGGGTCTGTCAGTCCTGCCTCAATATTCATCTTGGCACACTAAAGAAAAAAACAACGATTTTGGAATTTTTTTCTAGCTCTGGTCCCAAAAAGGCTTCTCCGAGGCAGGCAACGGTTCCATTGCTTAACCTACCTCAGGGCAAAAGGTTCAGCTTTGAACCCACCGGGCAGAAAAGGTCTCCTATGGAGCCAGGCTGAGAGAGCTGGGCTGGGGCAGAATGGAGAAGAAAACGCTCCTGAAGGGGAGACCTTAGAACAGCTCCAGTGCCTGAAGGGGCTGCAGGAAACCCAAAGAGGGGCTTTGGACAAGGGATGGAGGGACAGCACAGGGGAATGGCTTTAACTGCCAGAGGGGAGACTGAGATGAGCTCTGAGGCAGAAGCTGTTCCCTGTGAGGGTGCTGAGCGCTGGCACAGGGTGCCCAGAGAAGCTGTGGCTGCCCCATGTCTGCAGTGTTCAAGGCCAGGTTGGACATAGAGCAACTGCTGTATGGAAGGTGTCCCTGCGCGTGGCAGGGGTTGGAACTGGATGGGCTTTAAGGTCCCTTCCAACAAAAACCACTCTGGGATTTCTATGGTTCTAAGGCTAAGCTACTGTTGGATGCCTATACCGAACTACATCTCTGCACAACTCCAAAAGCAGCACTGCTCAGGATTTAAAGTCAGCTGACACCAGGCAACAGAGTCTCTTTCTAACCTTTCACAAAGGAGGTGCCAAATAATAACGTAAAACTAATAAAAGGTTAAAAGTCAGGCTTCAAGCCCGTTAAGGCACAATGGAAGAGAAGTCTTAAGCTTCATTAAACATTCCAAGGTGTCACACAATTGTTCTCAAGCTTGTTACTCTTCCATCCCTTAAACCCAATGCCCTTTGCTCCATCCCTAAATCTCTCAAGTGGCAGTTTCATGGTCTCTACTGCCTCAAACATGCTACAGGCATGGCTCAAAGCAGGGTAGGGTAAGGCAAGGGGCAGGGTAAGGCAAGGGGCAGGGTAAGGCAGGGGTAGTGTAAGGCAAGGGGCAGGGTAAGGCAAGGGGCAGGGTAAGGCAAGGGGCAGGGTAAGGCAAGGGGCAGGGAAAGGCAAGGG
>JASSUY010045008.1:0-14197 GCA_032466535.1 Forpus xanthops
GTGGTAGCAGTAGTGATTTATGTTATACCTTAGTTACTAAACTGTTCTTATCTCAATCTGTGGGAGTTGCATCCTTTTGATTCTCCTTCCCATCTCCCCGGGACTGGGGAGGGAAGAAAGAGGGGGAAGTGAGTGAGAGAGTGGATGCATGAGTTTGAGACCCTCAACCCACGACACCAGTCTATGGCCACTACTTGCCCATGCCCAATCCAATTATTTTCCACAGACCTGTCCCTGATTCCGTTTACCTTCAATTAATTCTGAAGGAATCCTTCTCCTTCTATCAACATTACCACTGTTACCATTCCTACCAAACATTTGTCATTAGTTCTTAGCTACAATGGAATATTAGTGGTTGATATCTGTACTGCTTAGGTCAGACAGCATCCTTAGCCACTTCATTATTAGGAAATTACACAATCTAAAGGTATAGAGACTAAAGTAACTTTGGTAAACATAAAAATGGACAAAACCACATTTCCCCATCTGTTTAGTTTTCCTTCTTTAGAAGACTGGGATGAGCTGAATCAGTTATTCAGTGTACATGAAAGGCTAAGTTCTACTTCTGTATAAGCAAAGGTTGGAATAGGAAGCCATCCACATTAATGGAAATTTCGTGTTATGATCCTTATTTTTAAACACACAAGACATTTCCTTCCACAAACAACTGGCAGGGCTGAAGGTTGCAATCCTTATGAACTTTTGACAGATATTTCCAATATTGCCCCTGGATGCTTTAGGTATCTAATTTCCCTTTTTAAAGTTCTATCAACTAAGTACGCCTGTATTTCTAGGAAACAGTGGCTTCTCTGTCAGTGGTATTGGACTGAAACTAAATTATTATAATTACTAAGATAAGAGATCCTATAACCTGACCTCACAAACTGGTCTCTGTGTCTTTATTTCATTTGTGGGCCATAATCAAGGCCAAACTCACCTCAACTGAGATGCAAGTTTGAGACAAGCTTTGCTCATGTCCATAAAACATGCAGCCTGTTTGTCCTGGTGGCAATATCACATAATTGATGCCAAACAGAGAAATCAGCCAGGGAAGCCCTCACAGAAAGCCTTAGCTGTTGCATGTTGAATACGCAGGTACAGTTGTGCTATACATGCAGCATGAAGCAATGTATCCCTTGAGGTATGTGTTAACATGTAGGGCCATGGGTCTTGAAATTCTGGAGCTGAGTCAGAAATTACACTTCTTTTTAGCTTATCTCATGGCCTGAGTAGTATAGGGCTGTATTCTCAGAGAAATGCAAATGACAATGCAGCATATAAGCTGCTTTCTCTTTACCATGCCAAAACACCTCACACTGTCATACAAGGATCTGTCTTTGGTCACTCATTTGAGATCTAACACATTGGCCTCCAGAGGCAAGCATACAATATTAGGATCTGCATTTCTTCTTTGGAGAGTTCTGATTTTAAAGATGCATAATTACTTAATAAGCCTGTTTCTCCACAAACACAAAAATGCATGTTGCAGGAAACCATCAAACCAATTAAGAGAGACACAACATGGCTTGCATGCTGACTCAGCACCAGGGAGAGTTGGAGGTGTGTGAATTGCTCAGAAATAAGTGTGAAGAGCATAATAAGACTCAGTGAAGAGGAATCTAGCCTTTAATAAAAGCTGGCTAAGGCATGACACAAAGAAAATTTCAAGGAAACACCCTTTTAACAGTCAGCAATTCTGTTGAGAAATAGCATATCTGTCCCTCTGCACTTAAATTTTGACCAGAATATAATGAAACAGAATCTGGCCTAAGGCCCACAGTGAAGTGTTATTTTATAATATGCATTTTAACTTTATCATTTTATGTAATATTTTTAGGAATGTGAAGTATTAATCTTTATCTTTAGACACCAGAAATTCTCTAACTGTGACTGTGTACAATGTTAGTGGATTATGGCACACCTTACGAGGCAAGCATTACTTTCTCCATTTTATGTCTGAGAAAGCTGAGGCATGAAAAGTTAAGTGAGCTCCAAAATCTTGAGATACAGGATTTGTGGGTCATAAACTCAAGTCACTGAAAGGATGCTTGAGGAGTGCTTTATTTAAAATACATATATAAATATATATACACAGGTAGTTACTTAGATTTGTCACAACTTTAAAAAAAACACAATAAAGGCTCAGCAGGACCACGATTTTCAAGCTGATTAGCAGTACCAAGTGTCTCAGCCAGACATGCCCAGGTTGAAGTCTCAAGCTGTTTGCTTTTCAGAAAAGAGGCTGTAAGGATGACTCAAGTTGCATAGCCAAAATGCTGCTGCACACAAATCTTTTGAAAATCTGGGTCTATAAACAGCCTTTATATAAATCATCCTAACTCTTCTTAGAGGCCTACTGTATTGACAAATCCTGGTTTTATCTACTTTCCCTGCTTTATAGTATACGTGGTTATTGAAACATCTTCAAAGCATAATATAGTGCAAAGTGAGTAGCTGTCATCCTTGAACAGTTGAGGTGTGTACAGCTTTGAGCCTCATTTAGCCTCAGGACAGTGCCATAGTGACTGGAGTATATTGTTGTTGGGTCTAGAGCTAATGCACTGAGAGTTGTATGACTGCTCAACTTGGCACAGTACAAATGTAGCCTTGTGTAGTTGTACTCATATGGTGCTGTTTGAGGCTATTAATTATTTTTCTTTGGAGCTTGTTTGTATGATCTAGGACTGCAACCCTCTGCACCCACTGCCAAAGCAGTAAGTCTAAGGGACTCTTCCATTCACAAGAATAAAATGTTTCTTCCTAAGAATTTGCTTTTTATAAAGTGAGGAGACGGGAGACCCTCTTCACAGTAGTTTTCTCTTTCTATATCTTTTCCCTTGGGGATATACATCAGATTTTATGTAAGGGTTTTAATTTTATTGGGATATTTTTCTGAGCTACCCTTAAGAAACCCATTTGAGCTTATTCATGTTCTCTGTAGTAGGGTGTTCTGTTGCAATTACAGACATAGAGCAAGTCAGTGAAGAGCTGAAAATAGAATGTACAAGTCTTTTTTCTCACTGCAGTTCAGAAGGGAGGCGACGGTCTGTGCCACTGCTTCATGGAGTCAGAAGAATCACTGTGGTTCCCCCAGCAAGCCAGGACAAAGGCTTACAATGCTATTGTGATAATGTCTAGAGGCCCCAACTAAAATCAAAGCCTCATTTTGTTTGTTGTTGAACAACTTTTACTTTGAAGAATTTTTAATCCAAGACTTGAATCCTGCACTCACAGAAGTACTTTTTTTGTGCATTAAAATATGCTCCAGACAGAAAATAAAACAAAAGAAAAAACCCAGACAACAAACCCAAAATATTATTCTGTTCTATTTTATATTATTTCTACTATTTGGGGATAGAAAGCTAAACTGGAAAAGGACTGGATAATTTTCCCCAAAGCATACAGTCTTTTCACTGAAACCAAATCTTTGATCTTTGGTCAGTGCTGATCTACAGGGCTATCCT
Source organism: Forpus xanthops (assembly GCA_032466535.1). Lineage (NCBI taxonomy): Eukaryota > Metazoa > Chordata > Aves > Psittaciformes > Psittacidae > Forpus > Forpus xanthops. The sequence goes on from JASSUY010045008.1 coordinate 3,465, forward strand.
TCTCAGCTGTAGGTTTTTGTGATTGTTCAAACCTGTCCTTGTGTGAGCAGGTTGCTTGCTACCCAGAGTAATCATCAAGAGTTGCCCTGTGCTCTCATTTTAGAAATGCTTTGGACACACAAAGGTGTTTCTGTAGCACATTTCTACAGTCTGGTGGTGTCCATGCAGCCACCTGTACAACCATTCACCTATTCTTGTCACTATCTTTCTCAAGTCCTTTAGCAGAACTGCAAAATTCAAGTAGTCACTGATAACATTCATCAGACCAACCACTCATACACATGGTATTTCCTTACTTTCCCTTTTTACTCATATTTTACTGCATTATTATCCCACCCTATTGCTTTTCTCAGTCATTTCCAAATCAGCTTTCCAAAAACAGGCTCTCAATATTATCCTTCCATTTCTTCGTTCCTGAGTCTCCAAGTATGTATCTTACCCCCTTAACTATGCATCTCAACCCAGCAACTTTGCATATCATGTTTCTTAAGCCTCCTGCCCCGCTGGAAGGGATGCCAAGGCACCACTGGGAATCCCAAGGAGTCACAAACCCTCTGTGTACATAAGCTGTGTGTGTCTGGAGACTGTTGATGGTAGCAGCCACTCATACTGACTTCCAGTGCAGACCCTGAGGGATGAGCACATACAAATCACTGTTTAGCTGAGATTTAGTCTTAGTCAAGATTAGGCAGTGCTGCCAATCTGCTGCTCCTGCAACTCAGAGGTACCACAATCCAGTGCTATACAGGTGGTGCCTACTGTTGGCAAATTGTTATCTCTGTCAACAAGTTTGCAAGCATCTCCTTCCATGATTTAGCAGTTGGCAGATTATTACCCCTGGGAGTGAAGCTTTGCAAGCGTGTGCTTCCATGTATTAGCTGATAAACAATGTTGCTGAGCACTGTCTCTCTGGCTGCTTTTATCCTGCCTTTGGTAGCAGTGGCTCAGTTGAGGCTTGTGTTTTCTGAGCACAGTGACTTAATCCATTTGCTTTTGTACAATAGGCCTTCGATTGTTTCTGATTCATGCCAACTGCATCTACACTGTGCTTTGGCAAGACTGAACTCAAGCTTAACAGGTCTCCTACGTGACATCCCCACATCCTGTTATGACATGCCTCTTTAGTGCACACATCTCAACCCACCCTTCTGTGTTGTAGGTGTCCCAAAGCTCTCTGACAGTGTAACGGCACTGACTCCCTTACCTGCCTCAGCCCCATCAAGGTTTTGAGCCAGCATCACTATGGAGACACTCCAAATATAAGGACAGAAAGAGCCAAGGAACTGCCTGGCTCTTTCCTGCCTTGATTATCTCCCCCCATAGAGGCCTGTCACCAAAAGGCTCTTCCAGGTCATTAATGCTCTCTAACAAAGGGAGCAGGGTTGTTAGTCTCAGAAAAATGTACATCATAAACGCCTGCCAGATACAGATGAATTTGCTTGATATCCTGCAGAACACTGGTAGCCCTTCTTTGTCCAAGGGACAGAGCAGGCTCAGCAAAAAAAAAAACTCTGGGGATTCACTGTTTCCACCCTTAGTGAAAGCAAACACAACTTCAAAGTTGCTGAAGTTTGCTCAGGGTTTATCCTGCAGACTTTGTAGTATCTCCAAACATGAAGATTTTACAGCCTTTCTGGGCCTCTGGTTCATTGCTTCACCCCTGTCAGGAAAAAACATTTTTAATTTATTTATTGCAACATGTGCCCATTGCCCTTTAAGCTGTTGCTGTGTGATGCCAAGAGTCTCACTCTGTATCTCTCCGTACCTCCCATTAAGTAGCTTAAAACAGCAGTTAGATGCCCCCTTAACCTTATCTCTAGGGTGAACAAGCCCAGCTCCTCATATACTGTGTCCTAGCATGCCTATAGCTCCTCATTCACTGTATTCTCAGTCCCCTTAACCATCTTGCTCAAGTCCAATGGACTTTATCCAATCTATCTATGTTGTGCTGTGAGCCCAGGAGTGGACATAAGATTTGAAAGGTGGCCTCACAAGTGCTGAAAAGAGAGGAATAATCACTTGCTTCAGTCTGTTGGTTACACTGCTGTGATACGACCCAGTGCACTGTTGGATTTTAACCATACATGAAGGCCACAAATGTTGGATCAGATTCATTCAACTTCTTGTTCAGTGGGTCCTTTCCTGTCAAGGTGCTCTGTGGTTGGACAGTCCCTCACAGCCTGCATGAGATTACACTTCTGTGTGTGCAGGACTTGGCACTTACCTTTGTACATTACTGAGAGCTGGTTTAGAAATAGCAGCTGTTTTCTGGCCACATTTTGCAGTAGAAATTGAGGGTGATCAGTGGTAGGTAAGGTGTGAGGTTGCATCCCTGCCCTTTGGAGGAAAAGGAGACTTCTGATTTAAGACAGGCACTGAAGAAGTTCGCTCTAGGAATACATTTGGGACATGTTTTTGAGCTAATAACACATTCCCACATAAAGCAACTTGAATTCAATCAGATTTAACCAAGTTACAAAGTAACACATAAGAGAGCTGGGACTCAACAGCTGATGTGACAATACAGAAAGTAGGCTTAAAACCCCCAGAGAGATGCTGTTGCCTCTCAGTCACCAAGGCAGTCAGTGATAACTTCCTGATGACTTCTTTGCTTCTCCCAGATTCCCAGCAATGTTGCAGACATGCATCCCAGCAGCACACACCAGATGTGTCCTTTTACTTGAGCAGTAAAAAAATTATATTGCAGGCTTCTTATTCAAGTCCAGTGAAGATGCACCCTAGTTTTTATAAGTCTTGCTGCTCCTATTCCCAGTAAGTCATATATCTGTTGAAGAATCACTTAGTGTTATGACTGGATAAAATTAAACAATGTTTACCTGACCTGATGTATGGGTATTCTGGCTCTTTAATGGTGCTTACTTCTATATTCCTTGTATATTTATTGTGATTGAGAGAAAAAAAAAAGCATTTTTAAAAGCGTAAAATGAATTAAAATACCTTTTAAAAGCTTCCTTACAGAGCTCTCAAAATTCACAGAAATGAGAAATAATTATGTCCACTGATCTGTTTCAAAACTTAGGTGCACTTACTGCTCTCTAATCATTATTACAGCTAATGAGTTTCCAGGGATTCTGACAATATAGATCTCTGTACATAAGAAGAAGAACTGAAAGTTCTATTTGTTTGATCCTCTTTTGAACATCACCATGCTCCCTGTCTTAGAGATTGTTTTTCACTGCTGAATGTTACATTTTCTTCCTCTAGAAAACAAACGTAATAAACCTGCCCAAGTCATCTCTGATTTTCCTGAGGCCTATGACAAAACCTGAATATTGTGTCCCCCTGTGATTACAAAAAGCAAGAAAAATAAAAAAGGAGAAGAGATAAAAAACATGTCATTTTATCATCCCAGCAAAACTTAGAATATACTGCTAAGAAATACTCAGCTTAGCAGGGCCAATGAAAATTTGACTTTGTTAATGTTTACTCTATAATTCTGTTTCAACTAGCAATGCAAATTCAGGTATTAGAAAACTCATGTTCCTTGTGCTAGAGTTCAAAATTAGGATAGCCTCTAAACTTCGTATTCAGTATCCAATAAGCTACAACTGCGTTACGGAATTTTCATCTAAAATATCACTTTGTCCATAACTATACTTTAATCCTACCACTGTTTTGTTACTCAGTGTTTGTCCTTTTATAGCCTGGAGTATTCATATTTCCTACATGTGATCTTTTCATATGGCTAACATCATTGATGTGGTTCTGATAGTCTATGTAATTTATAAATAACTGAACTCATTGACTATATATTGCATATTTAGATTTGCAGACAAACCCTACTTATTCTCCACTGACAGACTTCCCTGGAGAAGTATCATAGTATTCATAATCACTAAAACTCAATAGTATTTCTACTTACTGTGAGCTTACTGCAATGTTGTATTCTTGGCTGGTAAAACCTGTAAGGAAAGAAATTACTTCTCTAATATGTACCCTCAACATTGTATAAAAGTGATGAAAAATCATTGTTTGTATTTAAATATAGTTGCTCAAGGATTTGGTTTTGACCCAAACTTTTTTAAAGCAGTATGTGAATTTTCTCCAGATTGATCTCAGTTCATTTATACACATGTGTATAACTTTAGTAGTAGTTTAAGACAAGCTGAAATGTTCCTGGGAAGCTGCTGTAGAAAGAGTTGATTTCCTTCTAATAAAGGGCTTTTTACCATTCTGTGTTCTTGCAGAAAGGAATCCAAATTCAGTAATTGGATTTGACACAATGGAAGGTTTTTTAAGTAGAACAGGTGAAAACATAACTGGTAACAATTAAATGTTAATTATCTGCAGCCATCAACTGGCCACCAGCTGTTCTGAACCATATAAAAAAGCATACACTGCAAGGGAACAGCATATGCTATGGGAAGAAGCATTAGTAAAGAACACAGAACTGGCAAGAGGTACGTAGTAGGTTCAATTTTTCTAATCTATGGCTGTATGTGGAAGCCCTCTTGTGAATATATGTATTCTGCAGGTTCACACATCAAAACATAATGGTGCTTCTTCTCTTGGTTGAAACAGATTTTAATCACTGTGAGCTGCTAAGTTTAGAAATACTTATTCCTGCTTTACACCACTTACGGCTTTGGTGGAATTCATCGTGTCAACAAGCTGCTAATCTTAGACTTCCTTGTTGGGCCCGTGTTTGTACTCAGCTGAAGAACAGAACCAGCAAACTGGTGGGGCTGTGACTGGGGTCCAAAAGGGACTCCTTTTGTTTGCTTATTTGTTTCACACTGGCAATAGAATGAAAGCAACGTGAGTTTCCAAGTGCCTTCTCAGTTCTCTTCTTTTGTCTGGTTGCCTGCTATCCAGCATTAATTAATGTAATTGCTACAATTTCATAGTCCAGTGGAGACTAACTAATGATACTGGAGCTGAGTGTTCTGTTTCTGCAATAAATCAAGCAAGTAGTTCATATAATACAGCTTTCCACTTCTTCCCACCACATCAAATTAAAGAAGATAAATATTTCTTTTTCACGGCTTAGGGTCTGGTGGGTCTGGTAGTTAGATCACTCCTCCATGATTTCATGGGAAGAGCTGATACAATACTTACTTCTGCCTGCAGGGAGTTCAAATCCAGCACTTCAGCCATTTGAGAGAATACCCAGTGCTTGGGAGGAGCAAACTCTGCAGCTTCCATTCAATCTGTTCCTCAGTGCAGAAACCAGCACAAGATTTATGGGACCAGAAAAACACAAGGGTAGAAGGCACATAAATAAACAGCTAGGAAAGCTTCCTAGAATACAGCTGGACTCTTCCAGAAGTAGCTGCAATATGCAGGTTTTGGTTCAAAAGAAACAAAGATACTACCCCAGCAGTGGGGACTGGTTAAGCTTCATATGATTAGAGGAAGCATATATCTGTGTCCCTAGAAGTGGCCTCAGAGTAAAAGCCCTGAAGGCGGTGGGGACCTACTACATGAGTAATCAAGTCATCCCACCAAAAAACCACCATCACTTGTGATCACAAACGGCTTGTCATAGCAACACCTGGGAAGAGAAACTGCTGATGCTGCTGCCTGACCTGCCATGTGAGACGTTCAGAACTGAACAACCCGCTACTGTTCCTGCTTTTATGAACAGAAGAAGGAAAAAGGAAATGAGAAGTTTTGTAAAGTACAGTTTTGTTAAGTTTTTTGTAAATTACAGTTGGCATACTTGCCCTTCCTGGTCTCTGACAGTTAAAATGATTTTTTTAAGGTGAAAAAATAAGAAAATCTGTTTAAAATTCAATGTGTGTCAGAAAAATTATGATTATATATATTTATGTTTTCAAGTCCATATATGTGTCAGTAATGATATGTTCATGATCTACAGCTGAACTTTAAAAGCCTGGGGTATTCCTACTTTTTTCCTGTTTTGTTAAAGTATATTGGAAATGGAGGGAATAAAAGATGAGATTAAAAGTCAGAACATGGGAAGTTGTTTATTCAACACCAAAGCAAATTTTAATAAATTTTAAAGAAAAGCAACCTGACTATTCTTTAGATATAAATATAATAAAGAAAAAATGGCCTTCTCACCATAAGGCCCACCGTATCGCTAGACTTCAGGACTATTTACCTAAATTTTCAGGGTTGCAAGCAGACATGGCTTGCATGCAACTTATTCAGGCAAGGAGTCATGCACAGTTCTGTTTTTCACTTCTTTATGTTTCACAATATACTGTTTTTTCAAGGCACAAGAGGTTAAATTGACTGGCATATTACCTGGTAGTGCTGAAAGTATGTAAATATTCCTCCCGAAGGTAAATCCTGAGCCTGACTGACTTCCAGCCAAGAGCATCTCTGAAGTGAGGCATGCCTAGAGACGTAATGTTTACCATTCTTTTTCAAGTCAAAAAGCTTGAGATTTTATAGATGGTAAAACAAGACTTGCCATGTATTTGATTTTATTTTTTTATAAGCTGGCACCTTACTGCAGCTAAGAAGAGTCATCTTCCTTGTGCTGGATACTAACCTTAAGTTGAAGTTAAGCCCTTCAGAGTGGTATCTATAGCAATCAGTAGGGAAACATCTGAATTCAGCAGGCTGAAGTGTTTGGTAATAGACACCTGGGAAAACAGAAGAGAAGGAATCAGTCCCTCAGACAGAGTGTTCACTAGTGTCAGAGGAGCTGCAGTTCACCAGGAGTGGTCCACTGGCAAAGTGCCCTTCTCTGACCTGATCAAACTCTGCTGGTACTACTCTCATCAATGTCACAGGTTGCCCACAGAAGTGCTCTGAGAAACAACCACATTATTTGTTCAGTCTCAAGTTATGAAAACTCAAATCACCCATCTCCCTGGAAAGTGCTTAAGTATTCAGCCTACAAAGTGTTTGTGAGTTAAAGACACCTGAGGGATGTAGAAAGCATTGTATGCCCTGAATAGTACAACCAGATGATCCACTGGCGGTCTGGGTTATTATGTTTGATCCATTAGGCAGAATGGTGTCTGCTTGCAGGAGGCCCCCATACACTCCCTATTTCCACAAAATAGTCAAGCGATTTCATTCAACAAGAATTCTTCTCAAACATAGTTAAATTATGGTTATAATGTTAAAAAGTAAATTAATTAAAAATTTAAGACTCTGGATGGGTTGAAAAGTGGCATAGCTCTTTTAAAATTAAAAAAGAGAAAAGAAAGAGTGACAAGTTAAAATCCAGGGAGAATACTGGATGCTCACATGGGAACCAGACTTCCATTACTGGGCTGTAACATGAGGCCTGACTGTTAGCTCTCCCTTTCTATCCAGTGACTCCTAAATTATTGTTTGCAAATGGTTGTGTAGGTGCTTCTAGGAAAGGTGTCTTCCCACTATCCTGAGTTAAACAGTCTCTCACCTTCAAGAAGAAGGTCATAATGGATGTTAAACTCTCCTGTAGCTGAATGCAGGTCACCGAATTAAAAATGTCAGTAAAGAACAAGATTATTTCTCCCTCAGGTATTCCACTTCCTTACCAAAAAATATTATATAAAGAATAACAGCAGCAATTGCATGTTATGGAGAGCCTAACAGAGCTGGTATGTGTTATCAAAGACCCAGGGAACTCAGGTGGGGGGAATTGAGGAATGCCCAATTTGAGATTTGTGTTGAACATAAGCAGGAATTGAGTAGTGAGCTGTTCTATTCCCTCAAGGCAACAAATTTGGGGTGCACATGGAGCACCACTGCTTGAAAAACACAGAAAGAAAAGCATTTAGGGATCTCAGGTGTTTCCTGGAACATTTAATAGGGGGTTTCAGGATCACAGTTTAGAGTATAAGTACTTAGATTTCTTTAAGCTCTGTTTAACAGCTACAGTGTGCGTTCTTTACTCTTTCACCAATACGGATCCATATTAAGTGAGAAGTAAAGCACAACCAGGACTGGGGAAGGAAAATAACCTACAACCTTTATGTCATTCATGATCCTCTTTGAACCCATCACTTACTAGTAGCACATCTGAAAGAATATTTATGCTGAATATTGCAATGTGTCATGCTGAACTAGATCAAATTAGTTTCACGCAAATTTATTTTTGTCTCATCAAATAAAATTCACTTAAACTTTACTCTAAAGATTAGCCTTTTGAGAGTAAGAATTGCTCTATGAATAACAATATCCCAAAATATTTCATTTGGTGTTTATTGACTTGGATATTAGGAAATATTTCTTTCCCACAATGGTTGTCAAGCATTGGAACAGGCTGCCCAAGAAAGCAGTGGAGTCACCATCCCTGGAGGTATTTAAAAGATGTGTGGATGTGTCACTTAGGGACATGGCTTAGTGGTTAAGGGCTGGACTTGATCTTGAAGGTCTTTTCCAACCTAAATAATTCTATGATTCAATAGTTCTATGACTTACTATTCTTCTATAGAATCTATTTTTCTTCTAATATTAATCATGAAAGCTGGTATTAAGGAAATGAGGGACCTTCCTTATGCTCAAACAAGCCTGATTTGTAAATTCTGATACAGACATATTTCCATCTGCTTTGGGCTCTTTTGTTTTCAGTCACACATGCTCTGAGAAATATTTCTTATATTTTAACACTAGACCTGATCAGACAATTCACAGTGAATAATTTATTTGAACAAATTTAGGTTTTTCTGTTTGTCAGTTTTCCATGAGTTGGTTTTGATTTTCTCAAATTTATTCATTATTCAAAAGTATTTGTTTAATAATTTCTATGAATAATTTAATGAACAAAGCTTTGGTTTTGGGTTGTTTGTGAGCAGCTTGACATCAGTACTAAGAGCCTGGTGCTATTGCTCTTTTTTTTTTTTTAGATACTGAGGCCATATAACATTTTTCTGTCCCTTGACTGGGTGAATAAATTGAAGCTGTCTCATGTGAATACTTACATTTAAAAGTTCAAAATTTTATTTTCTTAACAAGTTGTAATCAGTAGTAATGCACTGCAACTGTGTATATCCCTAAAGTAAACCTTTCATTTCCGTATGTTCAGGTCTGCAAATAGGCCATACCCTTCTAAAAGGAATTTAATTTTTGTATAGATGGCTCTAGATGAGGTATTTTCAGGTAGCCAGCCTGCATATGCTAGATGTCTGCTCATTGACTCTATAGGCAGAAGAAAAGCCAGTAACTATCACTTGTTTTAAGAGTACTATTGCTGTTAGAACATTCATGCCAGCTTTGTATTTTGCAATACAGCCTTAATGTTGTGTCTATGAAAACTAAACATATTGAGCACTGGTTTCCTCTTGGAAAACTGGAAGAGATTTATATGAAATAAACAATATCTCTTTTGTTGTTTATTTACAAATTACAATATAAAAAACTTGAGGCAGTGAATGTTAAGAATGGATGTTCATAAGAATCTTCAGAATTCAGAGAGTCTGATAAAACAAATGGAATAGTTCAATGATGGAATGGTTTATTTGTATTTTAAAGCTGATTAAGTTAATTCTTGTTTCTTTTAACAAATGTTAGAGGCTTTCTCTGTAATTATTTTAATTAGATGCATTAAATCTGTCTAAGACATTCAATACAGAAAACTAAACAGAAAAAAGCACAGTTGTTTTATGACTTTTAATGATGTTTAAAGCACAGCAAGCATGGTCTTATTTTGAAATTTTGTTCATCACGGTGCTTGCATAAGATTGATGAAAATGCATTAAGCAGGATATATTTATCTCCCGTTATATTCCTTTGAAAATGACATTTATATAACACCAAAATGCTATGTTTTAGTAAAGCTGCTGCATATTTGACATGCAACTGACAGATGACGTCTAAGCATTATGCAGGGTTATTAAGGATGACATAGAATGCACAAATATATCAGTATAAGAGGGAGAAAGCTGGTGAGATTTTGAAAAAAAAAATCAAACATCACTGGGTGAAAATCACAAGTGGAGTTATGTGAATTAAAGCATGCATCAGTAGTGCTGTAAAAAGCAAAAATCTGTGAGTTAGTGGAGGATGCCTGAAGTAATAAAAAGGAAAAAGAAAACAAAACCAAACAATAAAACCAACTGCACTGGTAGTGTAGAGTAAAATAGCCTATTTCGTGTGGTTGTGCAGATCTGATTTAATGTCAGAGCAATATATTTTCTTTCAGTTGAACATTTGAGTGGGATTTAAGAGAGAATTCAGATCACTTGGGTTCATAAGGGGCTTCTCATCTCCTATTTCCTACTAAATCACATCTTGAACTTCAGTTCCCTTAGAAATTTCCATAGAACGTGCAGATCCCTACATAAGAAATTTGAATATTCTAGTAATGCACTTCAGTTTTTCTTAAGTATATGTGGAAGATTTCTTACAAATAACCCATGAAACTTCTTCCTCGTCCAAGGTTTCATAGATGATGAGGTAATAACTAACATCCTCTAATTCATAGGATTGTAGAATGGTTCGTGTTAGAAAAGCCCTTAAGATTATCTAGTTCTAAAGCCCCTGCCATGCATTCCCCTAGACCATGTTGCCCAAGGTTCTGTCCAGCCTGGCCTTGAACACTGCCAGGGATGAACCATTTACCACTTATTCGGGCAACCTTTTCCAGTGCCTCACCACCCTCACAATAAAGAACTTCTTCCTTATACCTAACCTGGACTTCCACTGTTTAAGTTTAAACCCATTACCCCTTCCTTGTCCTACCACTACAGTCTCTATCGAAGAGACCTTCTTTGGCATCCTTGTAGACCCCCTTCAGATACTGGAAGGATGCTATGAGGTCTCCATGCAGCCTTCTCTTCTCCAGGCTGAACAGCCCCAACTTT
>JASSUY010045011.1:0-16237 GCA_032466535.1 Forpus xanthops
TCAACTGCATTATTTTAAGCTTGTCTTTTAGTTCAGTGTTCCAGAAAAGAAGGTACCAGAAAGACCCTGAAGAATTTATAGCAGCAATAAAAACAAACAAACAAAAAAAAAAAAAACCAAACAAAAACAAACAAAAAAAACACAAACAAAAAAAAACCCGAAGCATAAAATCACCCAACTGTTTAAACTCCATTGTATTTGACATGAGGCAGGTAAGAGGTGTTCATATCATCCCTTGTGCCACCTTAAGTTTCTGGTATCTCCAAATATCTGTATGTAGAAGCACTCAAGGACAGGTTCAGCATAACTAACTTCAGGCTTAAAAATGTTACATTAACATCTGATGCCAAAAGTTCCCTTGTTGGGAGGAAGAGACATTTCCAAGCATTTCAAGGGACATACCTCTAAACACTCCTTAGGAATGAATCACCTGCAGGGGCTACGTGCCTTTCTTACTTGTCTGATGGGGAGTCCAGGCTGACTAGCTAGTATTTAAGCATCTAACTTGATTAAGTGAGCACAGATGAAGCCAATTCCATTCATATATGGCTTTAATTGGCACTATGAGTTGCTACAACAGAAACATCTAAGAATTTTGTTTCTAAGAAATGCTACTTTCCTGTCATTAAGAATCTTAGAGACAAGGGTGATAACAGCCATTAAAGTGAAATATTTTATCCAATATCATCCAAGATTTCTTATGTGAACCTGAGATTCAAAGTCTATTATATGCGCAGACACAGGACATGATTTTTAAATGCCAGATAAGGTAATAAAAGACATCAAGGCATAAGGTAAGGCACAACATCTGCCTGAACGCTGTATGACGTGCAGGAAATGTAAAGTTGTGACTGTGATACCTGCCAAAAATTCATGAGGCATGCCATAGGATATCTACAAAGTACAGTAGCCAAAAATGTTTTGAAGATGTAAGATCAAGGAAAACACATTCTCATTTTATTGCAAGCATTTTCAAATTACAGTGCGGTCTCACTGTTGCGAATATAAAGCTGTGACTTCTTTGGTATTCTGTATCATTTCATGCAGCTTTTTTTACGAAATGCTTGTGAGACATAAATGTTTCTTGAGACCAGCTCTATCAAAGAAGAGCTTTTATGCAGGGTATAAATAAGTATCCATTTGAGGAACACTGACTTTTTTATATTTATTATCTCTTGTATTTTCTGCTGCAATCAATAAGGTGATTGTCTATGCAAATGGAACATTTTAGGTGCTGAGCTGAGATACATAACTTGCAGAAGGTCACTGTACAAGCTTTACCCATCTGATGCACATTGCAGCATTTTGTTGTTGAAATATAACGCATCTTTCAAACTCTTACTTTCCCAGATTATGCTGTTGAAAAAGAAGTAAAATTTAAGCAACTCATATGTTGCCAATGAAATATATTTGAATTTAATCTCAGGAATAATAAATTATTTCTAACCAGGTGTAAAAATGCAATCAGTAAAAACTGCATATTTTCATTTTCAGGAGGAATGAAAAGGGAAACAAAGGGATACAGACATTGCAAAGAAAGACAATAAACAGAAGATCAAACTTGAGGGCTTTTTAACTCATCAGAGAGGACTTTCTGAATAACAGAGAAAGGAAATTTCTTGATTTATATTTAATAATATTTGGCTCCATTTCCTCTCTTATAATATCAGTCAGAAAACCAACTTATTTATATTTTCTATGATCAGTCTGTGATGGGGAATCTTGCTTTTACTAGGCATGAGTTACACCTAAAATACTAAGTTAGCACTGTTTCATACTGCATTTTTGAACATAAGTTACACAATAGGTATTAATATTACAGGTTAAATAACTTTTTGCATGTTCTTTGCAAACACAAAAGATCCAACAACAGTCACTAACTTGCCAAATAACCACAATGAGCTAGATCCTCCAAAGGCTCACTCAGTTTCAATGAATTTGTACTTGAGGGTACAATCAGAACTTTTCAGGGTATTTTTTCCAATATGTCTTATTTTTCTCTGTCATCTGATCAATAGTTTGACGGCTGAAAACTATTAGATCTTGTACCAGAAGATGTTTATACCTAGTCAGACTAAACTCATCACTAACTGAATGTATTTTAAAGTGAGTAAAATAAAACCAAGTTAATAATTATCCCTTATATTCTGGAATAATTTTAAAAAGAAAGAACTAAAGCTCTACTTAAGACAGAGTGACTTGCATTTTTGAAATCATGGCCTTAGTCAACTAAAATAAGGAATTAGTTTTGCATAGTCTCCCTCTCCTAATCAGATCAGGCCTGCAGCTTTATATGTTTCACATCTGTTTATACTGAAAGAGAGGCATAATCTGTTGATGTGTGGTTTTGTAGAGCCTGACAAAATGAGACTGTGAGCTCAGCTGGGGATTCCAAATGTTCTTGAAATGTTTTTCTTCATATCATTGATCATAATAGTTGATGACAATAATAACAGACAATAATTGATGACAGTGAGATCTTTATGCATATAAGAACTCAGCAAAGCATTACAAACTTTTATTGTCATTCATAACAATTATTATGATAATTAATGATAATATTAACAATAACTAACAGTAATAGTAACCAAAATGGTATCTCTTGATGTCACATTATAAAAACTCTATGTTTGTTGAGACTAAAATAAAACTCTTTTTAAACTCCAAATATTTGGACTCAATGCTTAAGATTTGTGTGCCCTGAAGTCTGCAGCAACTGCTTAAAATTTAATGGATGTAAGTATTAAGAATTTAAGGTTCCCATTACCACTATTATCATAATTTACATGGCAGTTGAGGGAAATAAGCTGTTACCTGAAAATCCTTGTGGAGCACCATTGCAGCTTCCAAACTGAAAAATACTCTACAGTCACATATATGCAGCTCTTCCAACTTGCCGTTTGCAACAAATTACAATCTCGTGCCAAAAGAAAGTGAAGGCAGCTTCTCTCCAGTATTGGGATTTCACTTAACTGTGTTCCTTCCCTCTTGAATAAAGCCCAAAATTTTCAATAAATACATTGAAATCTTAGCTTCATATATAGCTGCCAAAAGTACAGAAAGACTTTCTGTTCTTAAAAGAGACCGCGTCTGAGTAGTGTTTAATAATAGCCTTGGAAAAAAAAAAAAATTATTCATACATTTACCTCAGATTCTTTCCACCTAACTTCTAAATTCAATCATTCCATGGTTCTGTTGTAAGTGGGGAGGAATTTCCATAGGCAAATTCAGATTTTACTCGGACTGAGTTGTATAAACTGGAACTCACTCTCGACCATAGAGAGAGATCATGAACCCCTGACACCAAAATACTAGTTGTTTAAATTCAGGTAGGCCAAATCTGGGTCTCAGTGAATATAGTTCAGTTGAATGGTTGAATTGAAGCTTTAATATACCTACTTTTAAACAAATAGGTATTTAGAATAATAAGTTTCCATACAGATAAATAAAACCAAGGATTCTTTTCTGAAAATATCCCCCTAAATCCTTTGAGAATCTTAGAGGTAATTTTGATACTTAAGAACTGATTTCTGAAGAGGGTAAAAACAATCAAGAATCCAGGCCATTCAATGGCAACTGATGACAAAAGGAACATATACTCTTTTTAGCCTAGATTCTTCGCTCCTCTGTTTCTGTACTGTACCTAGTAACTCTTCAATTTAAAACATACAGAGTATTCCCACATCTATTCCAGTGCTGGATCTTTGCCTCACCTCTCCCAGTGGAAAATTCTGGCTACAAGACCACAGCCCTTCTTGCATTCTCTCTCAGTGGTCCACGGTGCACATTTTATTTGTCACTGGAATGGCTTCCATCAGGACAGGGTGAAAAAATATACCCGTCTCACTCTTGCAGCACTTTGTGTTTTCTATAGCAATCTGAAACATAACAGCCTCTGCATCTTATTCAGTTTTTAGAATAGCATTTTCTCTTGACAATTCTTAAAGTCTTCCCTGCGTATTCTAGCCTCCTACACACACACACACATACACTGTGTGAAAGTTTTATTCTTCACACAGGAGTGGAAACAGTTATACTCAAAGTCAATCTTCATTATTTCATCTTTGTAGTACAACTGTCTTTCATTGTTTCAAAAAAAATTCTGGATGAGCATTTTTGGCTTTCTTTATGATTTAATAAAATAATATATCTTTCTGAAAATAAGCAACAAGTATTGAGGTCCTGAGACTTAGATTATGTATGATTTTTAGGTTGTGTCTTCTATCGAGTTCATTTCACATCTGCAACATGGAAAAGCAAGCCCACAGTCTACTGTGAACTCCAGAGGAAGCAGAAGTTGGGTAATTTGGGCTCACCCTGCCCTTAAATGTAAGTCAAAGACTACTTGTAGCTGCAAGTTAGACACATAGGCGCAGCCTGTTACCTATACTAAGTAGAGAACCATTCTATTGTCCTACCCAGCAGAACAGCAGTGCATAATGTGCAAAAAAAAATCCAAAACAAAGTAAGCCAAAACCAAGTCAGAACTATGTAAACATCTGAAGCACTTTTCAAGACCTAATTCAGAATAATAACCCCAGATGTTTCTAGCTTCACCAGATAATTCTCTCTTTGCTTGAAGAATGACCATGAACAAAACACTTTCAAGAATTTAAATACACTGAGCAGAATTAAATTAGCATGACTGTTCAGATTCAAAGCAGATGGACTAGATCTACAGGAATCTCAGTGTTTAATTTGAAATAAACTGCATAATTCCAATTTATTTTCACAATCTCAAATTAGTACTAGCAGTAATACTTCAATATATAAATACAAATGGCGACACAATGGAACACAGGGTCTAGAGTCAGGCAAAACCATCGCACAGTAATCCACAGCAAAAAAAAATACCAGAATGCAGATTTAAAAAATGCACCACAATATTAATATTAATTTAAATAAGAAAAACAAACAAACCCAAACATTTCAAGGACTTGAGCAAATCCTTTCTCTTGGGGGTGCAAGCATTTACATTTGATATGGGTGTTTGTCAGAATTTTTCCCTGACTCCTGGGCAGCTAAAATCAGCATATTTAGAATGTCATTAACTTCTTTGCCCCATAATTTCATTGAGAATTATTGAAAACTGCTAATGAGTGAAGACTATATTCTTTTAGCTTAGTAAGTGACTGGATTATGTTTGAGTTTCAATGAAATGTAAAAATTCATAATGCAAAAAGATATAAGGTATTACTGCAACCCTTTCTTAAGAAAAATCTAAGGCCAGCTTCTTACAGTCTCATATAAGATGCTGAGATGGAAATCTAGCCTACAATTACTACTTCATTTTCTTCTCAAGGGCTTTTTACTGTATACAAAGAATGATCCAGCTATTCCACTGCTGTTTATGGAAATGTTTATCCTGTGAAGACGCCAGCACCCCAGTAAATACTCAGCAGAGGTGCCAAGAAACAGAGATGAGAGGCAACCCCTCAGACTGAGTGGCTCATGAAGGGAGGTTTAGCATTATTATAGACATAATTTCCATTATGTGTTTCTTGGTGGTTTTTGGTAGTTTTTGTTGGAATTTTTTTCCCCCCTTCATTCTGTGTATGAATGGAAAGCTAGGATTGCAGCACCTTCTTGCAATTAAATTTAATGTGTTTTGGAAGCTACAAAACTCTAATTCAGCCTTTAAAGGACATAAAGACAACCTGACATTCAAAATGTAACCCTTATTTTTCTTAATAGAAATTCACTTCTTGCCCTTTATTTCATATGCTGATTGTAGCCTCTGAGAATGATTTTTGTTTCGTCTTTATAGTACCATGCACAATGGGAATACTGGGACTACAATTTTTAAATTCTATGATAACACAAATAATTAGCTGTAAGAAAAACAGAAAATGAAAAAACTGATTCAGTTATTTCATTTTTCTTATTAGGGATAAACAAGAGGTTTGTTTATTTATTAGCCGAAGAAACATAATTAGACATTGCAGACTATAATGGCTCTCTAACAGGAATAAGACATACAAATTATCCCAGAAATTACTATTCCTCTATACCTGGTATTTTCAAAACATTAGTAACTGATGGAGAAATGCATTCAACTAATATTATTATCAAGAATTATACCAAATGGAGTAATCTGTAATTTGCATAGGAAGAAGTATGGTGAATATTAAAATCTATAAAGGGAGAGATAATGTGCTGTTCTTTATTTTTTTTAATGCAATTTGAGTAAAATACAAAACAGGTTTGGATAGGATCCAGCATCACTACTTCAATAGATTTTGTTCTTGGTTGCAAGAGAAGAGTTTGCATCCTTTCCATTCGCAGTGTTAATTGTCATATAAAGTGTTTAGAATCATAGAATCATAGAATAGTTAGGGTTGGAAAGGACCTTAAGATCATCTAGTTCCACCCCCCCTGCTATAGGCAGGGACACCTCCCGCTAAACCATATACCACATCTATAAATTTCAGTATATTACCTTGATTCCTAGCAATAGCAATCATACAAATGTGTATCACTCTTAGCTAATGTGGTAATATAACCATCTCATAAGCAAGGACAAAAGGAATTATGAAAAGAATAAAAGCATTTTCAAGATAACACACTTGTTTCTTTCAGAAAAATTATAAATAGTCCTTTGAATAATATTGGCAGCCCAAGACTGCAACAATTAATTATATTTAAGTTGCACAGAAAACATTATAGAAATCAATAAAATAAAGTAAAATAAAATAAAATAAAGTAAAATAAAAAAAAAAACAGGATGCATTTTTAAATAATACAATTGCTTCCTACAGAATTTTAAACAGCTCTTTGAAGAATATTGACACAGCAAGTCTGCAGCAATTAAACAGGTATAAATTGTATTGAAAACAGGGTAGAAGTTCCTTCCAATTCCCATTGTAATTTTATTGATTATACTGCAAGCTTATTACATAAGCATTCAACATTTCTGTGTTCACAATCATGAATTAAAATTTCTATAAATATGCTCTCATGAGACAATGATGCTTCAGCCTTTTACAAAAGACCCAAATGCACATAAAATACAGCTAATAAGAAATTGTAAGTCCTACCACAGGAATTAAAGATTCATCAGATTGCTCTAATTTGAAGGCATATTTCTTGGAGTGCACCTTCTCTAGCTCATATCCCTGTGCTCCTGTGCTTTGCTTTAATTGCCGAAAGAAACTCTCTCTCACACACACTTGTCTCCCTGGGAGAAGCTGTCCATACAATGTGCTGTGGATGTTAATTATTCAGTGTACTACCATAAAGCACTCAGGTATTATGATGATAAGCACAGTGAAAGAGCACATATAAGAAATAATAGAACAACTCACACTGTAAAAGCCTGACAAAGCTGGAATAAATTAAAAGCTGAAGCAGCAGGCAAACATTAATATCTTTACTAGAAAGACATTCTTTAACAGATTTCAAATACCTAATATACATGTTTCCTTCCTGTCATTAAGGAAAGCCTGAATGTTTTTCAGACTGACTCATTTTTTCTTGCCTTTTTCTAGAGTACTTAAGAATTATGTTTCTCTATGAGGTCAGCCACAGCTCAACAAGGCACTTGCCATGTGTGCTATGGCTCCATTAGCTGCCACTGAAAATATATGTGCAATACTTTAATTTGTTCTTAAAAATTCTGCAACTGCTACTCTGTTCTAATCAATAGGGGTCCTGTATTGTCGCATAAAGCTACTTGAAAAATTTAAACCAGATTTAGACAATGATATATTACAAGCTAGATGTAGCATACTGCTTGTTGTATATGAAAGTAATATTTATTTTTACAGAAACATTTTTTCTCTTAACTCCAGGAAAATGAAAACACTAGAAATGAACAACTTTGACTTCAAGGTTAATGCAGCAGAATTCATTTCATTCTAATCCAGTTTCATTCTAACCTGTGATTTATTTATCATTGTTATTATTATTCAAAACTGAAACGGTTTAGTGACACTTACAACAAAGTTGTTTTGCAAGAAATACGATTGTTAATATACAGATATTACTAAACACTAATATAGATTTTTAGAAAATAGCCCTCTTTAGTTATTGCTTAGGCATGAGTAGTCTACATCTGCCATCTACTGTAAGAAGAAAATACTGCAGGTCTTCTACTTGAATCAGCATTTAAACAAAAGAGGTTAGCATATTGTCAACCATTTAGACCTATTTCTGAACTCAAATCATAATTTCTTTACATACACACCAGTAAAACAGTGATGATACTATACATGTACTAAGTTTGTTGTTTGGAAAACACATTTTCAATTTGTTGTAAATTTTAAAATAGGGATTCAAATAGCACAAAGAGAATGAGCTTGTAATTTTAGAGATTTTGTCATCATGGAGAGACAATGTGTCATTCACCACTATAAGCATCTTAGTGGAAGTATGAACTATTAGACATTTTCTTCAATGCTGTCATACTTCTCTTAATACATAAATAGAATTCCCACCTTAAACCTTATTAATGTATCCAGCTTCCATGAACAGTAGGTAAAATAAGTTTAAGTTGTGGTGTGATTTAGGCAG
Source organism: Forpus xanthops (assembly GCA_032466535.1). Taxonomy (NCBI): domain Eukaryota; kingdom Metazoa; phylum Chordata; class Aves; order Psittaciformes; family Psittacidae; genus Forpus; species Forpus xanthops. Next base: position 8,512 of record JASSUY010045011.1, read on the forward strand.
TCCTCATAGATATGTCCACACACCAAGGAAAAGTGCAGGAAACAGCTTCAAGCATTGAGCTCCCTGTCATCTATACCATTTTTTTCTTTTTTTTTTTAACTTCCCCCTAGTCCTGTGCTAGATCACTCCAACTAGGTATCTGCAGGTATATAAGCTTTGAAGTTAATGGATCTTTCTCTCATCACCCTAGTGAGCAGCAGAGACACAGCTTGTGTGAACTGACTCTAGTGAATCACTCATCAACTCCTTTCACCTGTTTAGGACAATAATAGCATCACCTGGGAAAGGAGATGATGTCAAAGAGATATTAGTGCTGCCTTAGCAGAGCTTTTTTTAGAGCACAGGAAAAATTCTAGTGCCTACCCAGGCAGATTTTGGCATACTCCCTGATGCATACTTTTCAAGGGCCCCAGGCTCAAGGCAGAGAAGAAACACCTCAGTGGTCAAGTCCTCCTAATGACTTCTCACTGCCAAGTTTGGGGAAAATAAAACATGATGATTTTCTTAGGCTGCAAAGACCATTTTTAGAAACCTATCTGAAGGAGAGCATTAAAATAAAACTAAATTAACCTGGAATAAGCCTGTGACAAGACTCACATAAGTATCATTTCAGTGCCTCTTCTCTGCAGCATTCAAAAGTAGGCATCTTCGTCTTTCTACACACTGAAAAAAGACGACTAGCTGTATTAAACTTATGCCACATTAAAAATACCAGGTTTTTTAAACCACAAAAATGTATTCTAATCTATTTCTACCTGCTATTTTACATTGTCAAAGAATCTATCTATTTAAATTTATAAGACATTTCTCATGTACATCATAGTTATGACTTTTATCTCATTCTTTGTGTATGTGTATATCTCACAAATGAAACTTTTCCTTGAAAAATGCAATGTTTTTGAAACAGAACAACTTTTGCAGATGTGTTTCATTTGAAATATGTCACCAGTTTGAGGAATATAGAGAGAATTTATATATATATATAAGCATCTATGTTCCTTTTTTTCTTTCTATAAAATATTGCTCAGAAGTTCTTTTACGAGAGTGTACAATGTGCCAGTTGGGGGGATTACATCAAGCAAAAATTTTCTGTTCTTTTCCTCTTCTTCTCTTGGTTAAATTTCAGTTCCCACCCTCCAAGTCCAACTATCATGCTGATCTCTTTTCAGGAAGCAGTAAGACTTTCACTAAAATACCAGAATGAACAAGTCTACTTTCATTATTTGCTTCAGTTTTCCCAGAAAGAAAAAAAAGACACCAAAGAGTTTGCTTTTTCTAATACTACTGGACAAAAGACAGATCAGCTTGACAGGCTGCTTTCAGTGTTATCTGATGGGCACTTCATCCTCCAAGGAGCTTGTTTTCCACTCTTCTGGATCAGGGAGATGCTGCCCCTAATTCCTAGCTCAGATACCCATCTTTTTCTCTTCCATGGAGACTGGGGAACAGGTGAGTAGAGGGTGAGTTACATCACGCATCACACTTTTGTACAAAATCAGCACTTGGGCTGAAAAAGTAGTCTCAGGCCCAGCAGCTCATTTCTGTCCCACTTGCTGCCTCTTCCCATGTACCCAGTGAAAACCTCAGCTCCTCTTAGGTACCACTGCAATCATTTCTGCTGAAAGAGAGAGATGCGAAGAAAAATAAAAAAAAAGACCATGCTAATGTACAAAAAGCCTATCTTTTCCTTAAAGACCCAGTATGAGCAGAGTGTCTGAATTAGTTCTGCATGACAAGAATCCCTCCCAAACATGACAGAAAGCTACATTACCCAAATAATGAGGATTCCAGCTGAGATAAGTTGGAGTAAAGCGTGGACAACTATATGCTAATACAATGCCTCATTTGACATCTAGAACATAGAGACAAGTCCAAGTAGGCTCAGTGTTAATCAAAGCATATTAAAAGATTTTGAAAATATGCAAAATCCAAACACATTTTGCAATAGACATACCTATCCTAGAAATTCAGTAGTCTCTAGGGGATTTACTGTATATTTCTGAGCAGCTGAGCAAATGCATCATGGTTTATAAAGATTTGCTACCATGAAAATGCATAAGGCAGTGACCTGTATAATTGCATAATAAGGCTGCTATCCAAGCTTTGCATTAAGAGGAATTTCTTTCTTTCCCCCTGTCCCTCTGACTCTGGAGAAGGGGATTTATATTGCAGATAACATCATTCATCATGATGCAACACTGCTAACTACCTGTGTATTTTTGGGTACTAAGCACCAGCTTCAACCGAAAACTGCTCTACCAGAAGATATAACATCTAAGAAATAACTGCTGCATTTTCCTTATTAGGTCTTTGTTTCAACCTGATTTTAAATTTTACAGAAAACCCCTTCTTAAACACTGTTCTGCACCAAGCGGCATTGGGAACTTCAGTACTTATGGAGAGGGTTGCTTTTAAAAATCACAGCTGAGTGCAGTTGAAATGGCCAGACTAATTGGGCTGAGGAAACATTACCCTGTTCACAATTGAAGAGTGCATATGAGAGAAATTACATACACCCAAACTTTTGCATCCCTTCACATGCACAGAAACTGAAAAGGCATTTGCCAATTTCAAGTTTTTTTCACTGCCAGCGTACTGAGAAGGCTACCCATCCGGTTTTGTCCCCAGACAATTATTCCTCCCAAAATAGTTTAAAATTGTAAGACCACATAAACTGCTTTATTTCATTTACGACACACTATGAAAGGTTTTTATGGTACATTTTGGGTTGAATGTCACTTGAAAACCATATGCCTTTCTAATTTTTCAGTCTGAAGGGTAAGTATAAAAATGCCCTTTCTAACATGCTGTTGCAGTATCCCCATAAGGCGAAAAACCAGTGGCAGTAACTTGCTAACCCAAACACTAAGTTTCCTAATAATTAAAGGAGTTAAACATGGAAAGCAGAAACATAGAATCATAGAATAGTTAGGGTTGGAAAGGACCTTAAGATCAATTAGTTCCAACCCCCCTGCCATGGGCAGGGGCACCTCCCACTAAATCATGCCACCTAAGGCTATGTCCAACCCAGCCTTGAACAGCTACAAAGCATTCATCGCTTCCCTGGACAACCCATTCCAGTGTCTCACCACCCTCACAGTAAAGAATTTCTTCCTCATATCTAATCTAAACATCCCCTGCCTAAGTATGAACCCATTACCACTTGTCCTCTCACTACTGTCCCTAACGAAGAGACCCTCCCCAGCATCCCTATAGGCCCCCTTCAGATACTGGAAGGCTGCTATGATCATGGTCTTCACGCAGCCTTCTCTTCTCCAGGCTGAACAGCCCCAACTTCCTCAGCCTATCTTCATACGGGAGGTGCTTCAGCCCCCTGATCATCCTCATGGCACTCCTCTGCACTTCTTCCAACAGTTCCATGTCCTTTTTATGTTGAGAACAACAGAACTGCACACAATACTCCAAGCAAGGTCTCACGAGAGCAGAGTAGAGGGGCAGGATCACCTCCCTTGACCTACTGGTCACACTCCTTTTGATGCAGCCCAGGATATGGTTGGCTTTCTGGGCTGCAAGAGCACACTGCCGGCTCATGTTCATTTTCTCATTGACCAACACCCCCAAGTCCTTCTCCTCAGGGCTGCTTTGAATCTCTTCTCTGCCCAACCTTGTAGCTGTGCCTGGCATTGCTCCAACCCAGGTGTAGGACCTTGCACTTGCCATGGTTAAACTTCATGAGGTTGGTATCAGCCCATCTCTTAAGCATGTCGAGGTCTCTCTGGATGGCATTCGTTCCCTCCAACGTATCAACCGAATCACTGAGCTTGGTGCCATCAGCAAACTTGCTGAGGGCGCACTCACTCCCACTATCCATGTCACTGACAAGAACATGTTGATATATTTCGTATTAAGAGAAGTGTGGTGTGTAGTTTTTTCTGCAACTGCCAAAGAGTTCAAAAATTGAATATTTATTTTTAAAAATTTTGAAAATACTGTCCAATATGTAGTTAAGAAGTATTTCTAATGTCTTAGAAACATAACCTACTTTGTAACTCTGGTAGGAGGTAGAGAGGCTAGTCGATTTTATTTTTCATCCTCCAAATATTGATCCAAGGCTTGACTTCTCTATTTCTGACACAGAACTCAAGTTTGTGTCTTATGTGTGTGTATAAACCTTGCTACTAGTTTTGTCTCAGAGATCTATTCTTTATCACAACTGGGTTAAATGTGGCCCAGTACTTTGATTTAAATAATTTCAAATAACTTTCAGAAATAGCTGGTGAGCTTCTAGGCATCTCTGTCTTTGAATGCCGTCAAAAATTGAACATAAAAAAAGTTAGCAATGCAAGATTGAAATATATTATAAATAAATGATACTATAAAAAAAATTAATCAGGCTTCTGAAGCCTCCATCCCAGACTGACTTTGGGTTTTAATATGTCACTTAAATTAACCCACAGTTGAGGAAATCATGAGAAATAGATCAGCTCACTGAGTGCTGTGGCCTCACAAAAGCAAGATTATGTTATAAAAGGACTCTTTGCTAATAAATTACCAGGTTTACCACTAGAGAATGACACAAAGACACAGATCCTTTGAAAATAAAAATGTTCATTGTTACAACCACAAAGAATGGACTGATTCCTATCACTCTCTTTAATGTTTCCTCAGTGAAACATTCTTGCTCCTAGTTACAAGTTAACAGAACCATTTACCTTATGTTGTACTAGAAGGTTGTCAAAAATAAAGAAAAAGGCATACTTTACTCTATTTTCTATATCTATTGATAAAGCAAGCCACACAGCTACTTTCTCACCTAAAATCCCTATGTGTATTTTACCATTCAGATTGAATGGATTATCCCAAGCAAAACGGAAACACAATATGAATCACAGTTTCCCTCCTGCAAAAGAAAAAAAAATGAAGCTTCTTTGTACTGCTTCTGTGAAGCAAAATAGTGATTGAGTTAGTGAATCTATCTCCTTTAGGAGACCCTCTTCCCCAGAGAGTGCATGGATGGTACATGTCTACAGCGATAACTCCTATACTGAAAAACAGTTCCCTTTTCCAGTGAGGATGGCACTATGGGGAGTACGCAGCTGACTATACACCCTTGTTTTAGAACATGAGGACTCTCAAGGAGCAAGTGAGTCTTTGAAAGACAGCTCGACTCATAATCTGTGATTTACTAGCTGTGATAGAGAAGACCTGCATTGCTTTTGAGAAATTTATCCAGAAAAAAATCATGGAATAAGAAAACCAAAGCTAATTCAAAATACCACAGGACCAGTTCTCCCGAATTCTGCTGAATTTCATAGTACTCTCCCTCACAAAATGAAGACTTCAGATGCTATCCCCTGGTAGCCAAGGCCATATAAAATGTAGTCCTGCACTTATCAACCAGCAGAGGGGGCACTACCAGCAAGGGACATTTAACTAGAGTAGTCAGCTAGTAAGCACTTTTGTTTTTCAGGGATAGCACTGAAAAAGTTATTAAAATAAGTTTTGAAAAGTAATCAGTTCCTACAACTAGTGGTGTCGTCTCTGTATGCAATTCTGATAAGTGTACCACGTTATGTCAGTAGTTCTGCATTAACATACACTGTTTTCAATGGAAAAGGGGACTAGAGGTTACAGGTTCCGCAGTAAAGGAACAAACTTCATAATGCTGTGTTAAAAAGAGGTAGGCATACACCCTTTGTATGCACTAAAACCTTTGAAGAATTCTAATTTGGTTGAATTTTTTTTTTCAGGTGTTTCTTCTTTAAAGATAAGAATTGTGACATAAGATGTAACTATTAGTTCTAAAATGAGCAGAAAGATGATGTCACTTGACAGGAAATCGTATGCAAACACTTCTATCTCAGAATTGGCATTTCTAAAAGCCTGCTTTTTGTCGTTATTGACTAAAAGTCAATGAGTCGAAACCTATGTGTTTTGCTCCCCACAAAAATTGGGACTAGTGAGCACAGATGTAAAATGCTGCACAAAAAGGGTAGTATTCTTATTAATTTTATTATATTTTACTGTGCAAATGCTTACACATAAAACATATTAGCAAGGAGAAAAAAATACCAAAACACATGTATCCTACAGCAATGGCTAGGTATCACAACAGAAAACATATTTATTACTGTCACATACAGCACTACAACTGTGTAACCTCCCTACACTCACTGAGAGCTGGTCCTTGTGTGGGTTATGCTCTCCTGTACTAATACAAAGAACAGGGTTTGTCTCACCTAACCTGAGATGCCTACAGCGTGAGCTGTTTACTGCAGGCTCTGTGTATGGTGAAACAGGCAGTTCTAGAGCACAATCCATCTGACTTCTTTCAGACCTACAGATGAGGATAAAATGAAGTGCACCCGAGAAAGGGGCCTAGAGTGATTAGATCAGATGTAGGAGTCTGTATTTGGTAAATGAACCCCTCCCATGCTTTCTGCTCTGGAGACCCCATCGTCTCTATAGACTAGGCAGGCAAAGAGCAAAAGCTGAAGCCCTGGCAAGCTACAGCAGTGCTCTTATGGCTCACTGCTCTATACACTGAACATGCAGGTTTTGGGGGGATTTTGTGTCCACAGTGCCTTTCTTATGTTTAATTAAGCCGTTTCAACTTCAAGGATTGAATTTGTTCCAAATCCAAAAGATAAGAAAAAAAAAATAATAAGAAACCAGTATTATCTCTAAAAACTGACCTAAAGCTGTCTCCATGCCTCATCAAAGAGCCTCCGCCAAGAATTTTGCTCCAAGCTGGCTTATTTCCTGATATAGCTGTAGAGAAAGATTACAAATATGGTCACAATTTGTACTGTCATTACTGCTCTACAACCAGCACATTAAGATCGCAATTTACCTGCTATTGTGAGACTCAGAACTATTTTAGCAAACTGCCTTAATCATGAAAGTGATGGAGTGGTAACAAATAAAAAAGTCTGGGATTTGGAGATCCCGTTGGTCATTTTGTACTCAGACTGAATTGAAGCAGGATAGGTGGGGTTAGAGTGGGTGGAAGAATTCCTGTGATTGCAAAATATAAAAGCTGGGTTCGATATTATAGGGGTTTTTTTTAGGATCAGAAGTTGTATTTGATGCTAAAGTTGAGATAATAGTTTAGCTGGCTAAATCTCCAGACAGCTCTGTTTTTTAATAGGGATTCTCTGAAGAGAACAGAATAGCAGGAAGCATATTCTGTAGTTTCCTGACAGTTCCCTTTTTTTGTTTTTCTTCTACTTTTAGAAATTTATTTCATTTCAGATAGCTTATTCCTCGCTAATAAGGCTATTTGATAGGTGGACCACTCGATGGATAAAGAACTGGCTTAATGGCCACTCACAAAGAATTGTGCTCAATGGCTCAATGTCCAGCTGGAGACAAGTAATGAGTGGTGTCCCTCAGGGATCGATCTTGAGACTGGTCTAGTTCAACATCTTTGTCAGTGACATAGTGGGATTGAGTGTGCCCTCAGCAAGTTTGCTGATGACGCCAAGCTCAGTGATTCGGTTGCTACGTTAGAGGGAAGAAATGCCATCCAGAGAGACCTTGACATGCTTGAGAGGTGGGCTGATACCAACCTCATTGAAGTTTAACCATGCCAAGTGAAAGGTCCTACACCTGGGTCGGAGCAATCCCAGGCACAGCTATAGGTTGGGCAGAGAAGAGATTCAAAGCAGTCCTGAGGAGAAGGACTTGGGGTGTTGGTCAATGAGAAAATGAACATGAGCTGGCAGTGTGCTCTTGCAGCCCAGAAAGCCAACCGTATCCTGGG
>JASSUY010045016.1:0-31807 GCA_032466535.1 Forpus xanthops
GTTACCCCTTGTCCTCTCAGTACAGTCCCTCATGAAGAGTCCCTCCCCAGCATCTCTATAGGTCCCCTTCAGATATTGCAAGGCTTCTATGAGGTCTCCACGCAGCCTTCTCTTCTCCAGGCTGAACAGCCTCAACTCTATCAGCCTATCTTCATACAGGAGGTGCTGTAGTCTCCTGATCATCCTCATGGCCCTCCTTTGATCTTATTCCAACCTTTCCATGTCATTTTTATGTTGAGGACACCAGAACTGCGCGTAATTACCTATTTAAGATAATTCATACTTTTTATTTCCACAACAGACTGTGCCATCAAGTTCCACAGTTTGTTATAAGAGTAAGATTTTAAAGCTAAGTAAAATACATAGCTTTAAAATATCTACCAAAAAAGCTCAAAACTAATTGCCTTTAATTTTCTGTAGCAAGAGAAAGGAATGATTCTATACTATTTGTCCTTCCCATGCTTGTCATGATTGGATGGGTTTTATCATATCTCTCCTTTATAATTCTATTAATTCATCTAATATTTTCTCTACAGAAGCTTTCATAACTTGCTTCAATCTTTTTCCAGGTAAGGAGTTAAAATTTGAAAGTCTCTTCAAGGTACAGGTGGACTGGATTTAAGACAAATTGGAATGCTTTGTTTTCTGCTCTCTTAATCCTTTGTCTATTTAAGAATGTGTTTTGTACAGCTGTCCAAAATTACTCAATCTTTTCTGGTCAGATGAAGTTCATTTAGACCCCACCATTATTCTTACATAGTCCATCATCTCCCCATATATGTTCTGCATTTACGGACATTGAGCATGATGTGTCTCTTTATCCCTAGTTGTGCAGGCTGGTAAGATTTTTCTGCAAATTTCTTCAGACAGGTTTAAATTTGAGTACTCAAAATAATCAAAAAACTCTTTACCATTCTTCCATTTCTAGATAATTTATAAATATATTAAATGCAGGTGTTCTGGCAACGGTAACCTCTAGTAATTATGCCTCTCTGTTGTGAAAGCAGTCTTTATTCTGCCCTTCAGTCTTTATCAGATAATCTTCTCTCATATCACAAGATAGGCGACAAGACATATTGAATGGTTTGTAGAAATCAAAATGCATTAACAGGATCTCCTTTATTCACCTTCATGCCAGCTCCTTAAAAATATGGTTAAAGAGAGGAGTTGGGCACTGCTTGACTCCACAGAAGTCATATAGACTCTAGCGGATTTTATTGCTTCTGTGTTTAGTAATTCTGTGCTTTATTACAGACTTACAATTTACCTATGCAGATATCAGATTTCCATATGTCAGTTTCCTGCATTCTTTGTAACTGTTTTTTGTAAAGTCATGCCACTCTTCCACTCTTACTGCTTTCCGCCCTATTAATCCTGCCTTTGATTCAAATGGCATTCTGCGTGTCACAGTTAGTGTGATTTGATGATTCATTTTTTTGATTCCTTATAAACTCTGGGGAGTAACATCCAGTCCTGACAATTGCTTGCCATTTATTTTATTGATTTGTTCTAAATCTGTTGGCCTTTCAATCTTAAAGTTCCTCCATCTGCTTCCTGAAAACGAAAGAGCTGCAGTGATTGAAATTAATATGAGAAATAATGATGGAAACTGATGGCTGAAGCAGTTAACTTATAGTAGAATATAATGTAAGGTGTTACCAAAACTATAGTAAAATAGCACTTCTGTTTCACAAACTATTTCATTGAAAAAGATGAGTTATGAGTCTTGGCTTAGAAATTCTTTAGCAAAGGACTAGTAAATTATTTATTTTTGTTTGATGGATTCACTATTTTTTCTTTCTTTAATGTGTCCATTAGTTAATATTTCATTTGGGGGGGGGGGGTATTTACTTTTTAAATTAGAATCCATGAGTTTGTGCTTGCACGAATTTACTTCAATGGAACCTGAAGTGTCTTGAGCTGTTTTGAAGAGAGAATGATTTAAACATTAGGGAAGTAGGACAGAAACAGCTTTTAATTATGTAAAATATTATTTGCTTAAAAAATTAACAGCAGTTAAGAGCAATGACAGTATTGGTTTTGTGCTATGAATGAAATGGTATCTGAAAAAAATGGCTGGATTCATCAGGTTAAAAAACTGTATGGAAAAACTTCAATATTTTTTTATTTTGAGTAAGAAATCCAGGCCGTATGTATTGATGCATCTTGGAAAAGGTTTTGCAGTTGAAAGTAGCTATGTGCATGTCTTTTTCTGGCCTTCTCAAAGTCATGTGCTAAAGGCAACACAGGCATAAAATTAATAGGAGATCAGCATTTTTTTTTTTTGTTTTTGTTTTTTTTTTTTATAGATTGGATTTGTTGCCTTTTTTTATTAAACAGGGGTACATGTACAGCAAGGACAATTTTATTTGACCCAATTAAAAAAATTACCATTAATCACTGGTTTCAGTTTCTGTGTAGTTCTGTCACAATTTGGTGTATGAATGCTTTCATATGAGTGAAGTATATGCAGAATGCAGTTCTCTCAGCAATAAAAATAAAAAATCACCTGAGCAACCTGACAGTTGAATCAGATTTGATCTTAAACTAGATCTGGAGGGAGTGGGCAGAAGGCTAAAACTGCTGATAGAGAAACATGAAATAAATTAGAAGTCTGTGAGAATGAATTAGCTACTGAACTCTGACTTCATCTTATCAAGACCCTAAATGTGTTGGCATGAAGTGATGAATGTAACTTTTACTCTATATCCTCTAATTAGAGCAACAGCAATATTTGCATATACATTCCTGATAGAGTTAGGATACATACAAAGGTGAAAAGGTGACCAGATCTCTGAAGTTGGAGGAAGTTGTTTTACAAATAGCTGGGAACTGTCTATATTACCAGTCACTCATTAGGTAGGTATAGTGGTGATTAGAAATCCAGATGTTTCATTGTTTCTCCAAGGAACAGATCAGTAGAATAACACGATATGCATGATGACAAAGTCCTTTCGAACTATTCCTCTGGTTACAGTCTGTAGTGTTGTGAAATTAATACTGTAAGCAGCAGAATTAACAGAGTATCTGACTGAATAGCTATTTTTATAAGCCTTGAAGAAGAGGTGATGTTTAGCAGTCTTAAAATATTGAAACTTTTTACTCAGAATTTTATGCGTTATATGTGATTTATGAAAACCTGATTATTTTAACTAACATGGGACTGATTCCTCAATACTCATTGTGTTTAAGTCCATGCTTCTGAAGTGAAATTGAAGCAGACACTGTAAACCAGTTATTTTTCATGGAGAGGCAATAGTAGTTCCAAAAGTTTAGAAATAAAATTGGCCAGAAAAGGATATTTCTGTTTTGTGGAAATTTGTAGGTAGTTGACATTTTGTTTCCTCCCATGCTGGAACAGAATGTTGACATGGTGGAACTTCAGGCAAAACAGAACAATTTGTTTCACTTCTTTTGCAAATGTGGTTCTTTTCCCCCGGGGGGTCCTGCCTGGCCTGCTGCCTGGCTGGCTAGTAAGTGTGCTGGAAGGGAGCCAGCCAGGCTAGCCAGCTGGTCAGGCAGTGGGAAGTGCCTGCCCACCTGGCTTCTAAGGGACTGTTTTAGCAGGATAAACATGTTCTCAAGGAACACTTTTTGTTCTCTTGAATCAGCATTTTCATCAGAATATTGTTGATCAGCTTTAGTAATTCACAGTAGAAAATGTACTCAGGCACTGGTCTGGAAAGCTTTGATTTTACTTTCTGACTGATTACCTGAGAAGTCTGAATTTAGAAATCTCTGGAGATTGAAGTGCAAAAAGCTACTTCCTGAGCTGGAAGGCTAGGTTATTAATTTGCACATAAATCTGTATATAAGCTACTCAGAGGCACAGGAACCAGACTTTTGCTGTGGGAGTTGGTTTTTGATCTTCCTAATGAAAGTAGAAACAATAATGCAGAAAACATGCCACGCTTGGAGACTTCATCTGGTATTTGCAGTGAGGAAAGAGCTATAAGGTGTGAGCTTTTTCGATACCTTAGAGCATTTCTGTGTCACTTCGTAGTGCAAGTTTTGACCTATGAAGTCCTCAGTGTGCATGAAAGAAGGAATTCCACACATTTCTGTTCTTCAGTGACTGCTTATGAGGCACCTAAAACAGTAATGCCCTGTTGTTTGGGGGTTTTTGGTGTTAGATTTGTTTGGTTTTGGTTTTGGGGTTGTTTTGTTTGGTTGTTTTTTCTTAATGTTGTTATTGTTTTTTTTTGGGGGGAGGTGGTCCCCCCTCATTTATGCCCTTTCACATGTGTGTTTTCTCTAGAGCAAATACAGGCCCTATCTTGCAATAGCAAATGCTAAATTTTGGAGTCTGAGCAATTTGAACTCAGTATGGTCCAATTTATTTGAGGGCTTGAAACAACTTAGTCCAGTTGAATGCCTAGTGTTGCATGTCTACTGCTGCCTCTTCCTTCAGTAATTTCTCATACTAAATTTATTCTTCTGCCATTTACCTTTTGTATATTTTAGAAGTTGTATAAAGAGGGCTTTATTATTATTAAAGCTGGAAAATAAGTTAATATGCTTTTCCAGAACATAAAAAAATGGTTCTCGTTTACAGTAGAGGTCCATATAACTTAGTGTTATGTCTCTGGTAATAGGTGACTAAAGAACAGCAAAAGAAGACAGTAAATATCCTTTCTCTGGAATACTTCCTCAATTTTCAGTAATCAGCGCCTTAGGGATTTTCTTTGCTGGAAGTTTCATCTTTAACTGCACTTAAATTCATGAAATTATGTGGAATATCTAGGAATGTGATGTTATATTTACTTCATAGTGAAACATGAAGGTGTAAATTGTAGATGGAGAAATCTCAAAAGGCTGATAATTGAACATGTGTTAAGAGCAAATAAAGGTTAAATACTCATATTCCTGCTGCCTGTGAATGGTGTAGCTGTATGATTACAGTAACTGTGCTGTAACAAAGGAAGCAAAAGCTGCTTCTTTTGACTTTGGTAGCCTTACCAGGTAAAGGAGGAGAAAGGTGCCATTCAGTTTGAAGAACTGTATTTTTTAATTTCTCTAGTGGTGAATTATTATATTTCATCTTTACAAAGGCATGCAACTGTTTTGGGACTGGGCTGACTTATATTCTTTCTGATAGAACTATCTTAACTTGGTGCATGAAGTAAATCATTGGAGGAACAGATCTTCCATCTCTTCAAACTTTCAAACCCTTGGCAAGAAAATTGTCATATAAATCAGATAAGCTATTATCTATGTCTCCATGAAAAGCCACTTTAAGCCATGTTGAAAAATGTTTTGTATCTTTGTCTTTGCACTCAAGGGTGATGAGATGTAGGAGAAAAATCATTAGATAAAAAGGGAGCTGGACAGAGAACTTAAAACCAATATCTTAAGGGTGATAGAGACATAATTATGCTTTTTCTGCTTGAAAGTTACTTCAACCTGAGAAGTCCTGTAGTTAGTGATCATGTTGGCATATATAGCCTTTGTGTCGTTCTTGCCCCTGCATCCCTTGGCCACTCTCTTTAAGGAGGTAAAGAGTGGGAATGGATGGCTAGCATAGGTTATCCTTGGACTCATGTCATTCTCTAGGAATTTAAATCTCTCATTACCACTCTCAGTGTAAAAATATTTTCCCCAGTATTCTCTTCTCCTGGACTAGACTATTAGTAAATACTTTCAGTGCTAATAGCCAAGTATGTACAGTTTCTGTGCATGTTTTAAAAACACCTGTTATCAATAACTGAAAAATAGAAGAAAATTGCTGCGTTGTTCAAAAAAACTAGCCTTTGCCCATTGTTTTTGCAGCCTTTCTCCTTTTCATTGGCCCATCCTGAACTCTTTTGAGCATTTTTTGTGTGTATGATACTGTAGGATGCACTTTTCAGCATTTTACTCTTCAAAGACCATGAAAATGCAGTGGGTTTTGAAAGAGATTTTTTACTGTTTAGCCTGAGCTGCAAGTTGAAAGGGTGATGTAAACAGGAATTTAAGCCTGATTGGCTAGTACTTACATTAATGTTCTCTATTGATCATGAGGATTTAAGAAAACTTTCTATAATCAATGTCTAAAATTCTCTTAGTTGTCATAGATCAGCCAGGACAGCCACAAATGTGCTTTCTTTGATGTGGTGACACGTGTGACATACATTCCCCCTCTCCTTTGAGAACCTGTGCATAGTTTTATCATGAACAAACCAGAAATGAGTGAAGAACTTGAAAATGTAAGCAGTTGAAAGAGATATAGAAATGTTGTATTATTTGGTGGGAATTACACGATTGAAGCTTAAGAGTTCCACAGTGCAGTGACTGAAGTGCAAAGCTGTAAGTGTATAAACAAAGGCTTTTTTCTTTCTTGGCAGTAAAAGACTTGGCTATGCTTTACATGATTAAAAGATGACATTTTGCAGAAAACTGGTAAATTCAAGCACAGAGGAAGAGGCCCTTGTAAAAGGTGATAGTGGTATTTCTTGTGGTAACACAAATTGATGTGCTATCACTGGTGAGAAAAATGGCAGTTGAGTGTGAAATGGAGACTAATTGGGAGGGGGAAAAGAACTTTTGTTTTCTGGCAAATTTATTCTTGGATAATTTAATTCCACCAAGGAATGAATACAAGAAAGACTGTGCATGGAGAAAGCTAGGGGTAGAAAGCAGATCCTACTGGCCTGTGGCTAATGCTATACCCTGTAGATTCAAGAAGAAAACTGGCAGTAGAACCCTGACTAAAAACAGATAAGAAGAAAAATATTATTATCCTAGGATAACCTAAAACAGGTCATTGAGATAAGTCAGAAGAAAGCCAGCTGAGTTCAGTCAGGGAGAACATATGTGCTGAAGAGATGATGCCCAGCATGAAAAGCTGCTTAATCGTATTGTGCTAAAGTTACCCATTTTTTGAGGGCTGGACAATAGGAATAAAAATCAGTTTATTGTAAAGGAATCTATGTTATAAACTCGTATACAAGTATGCACTTTTTTACATGCCTGGTAATTCCTGTTACACTTTGTGCTTATGAAATAAGTCTGTGACAGACACCAGCTTCATAAGCTAATACTAAGCTTGAGCTCTTAGATGCTCTAATTCCTTATGCAACGTAAGGGGAACACCAGCTTTCAGGTTTAGAAGTCAGACTTGAGGGAATAACAACAAATGTACTACACTCAAAACCAGTGAGTAATGCATGTAAAAATTACTTTCTTTCTCCATGAGCAACAGTTTGTGTTTAAGTCATGCTCAGGTTTTAATTTGTAGACAGGAGGTCAGGAAACTTGCTGGTTTGAATCAAAGTTCAGCTTCTATAGTTGTTTAGTTCTAGGAGGTGTTGATTTCACCAAGTATTGCGAAATAGGAGTAAATTGTATGAGCTGGCAAAGCTACATGCTGACTACAACAATATGAGCAGATAAGTAATCACACAAATTGTGACAGCTGGGTATAAATTGACTGACTTCATTTATGGAAATGAATTAAATCCTTCTGTCTTGCTCCCTGGAGATCTAGTTTTCTGAATTTTTTGAGTGATATTGGTCTTTAAAGTGACCTTTGATCACTACGTCTTGAGTAGGTTATCTTTTATATATCCTCTGCTTACTATTTGCTCACATTTTGTAGTTTTGCAGCACAAAGTGAATTAAAGGAACCTTTCCCTTTGGGCATTATGTGTGTATGGGAAGTAAGCTGTAGTCAAAGCCAAACAGTATTCAGTATTCATTTCCCTGTCTCCCTAAATTTAGCTTGAAGAGCTGTCAGTGGAGGAAAAAACGATTTGACTCCATAGCAGAGAAAACGCTAATTTCCTTTGGCTGACAACTCCTGCAAGGAGTTTTTCAGCCAAGTAAAAGAACAGATGTGAAAAAATAAGCCTTTGTGCTGATATCAAAGCATCAGCCCAGTCCTGAACTATCCCTGTTAAACAGTCTGTTGGGGGAGTGTAGGTGGAGTTAAAGACTATAAAGAGTGACAGTGAGCTGGTAATATCCAGACCCCAGCATGTAGCATCAGAAGAAAAGCTGTTGACAGGCAGATGTTGGAGGTAGAGCACAGAATGGGCTGGATAGCCAGGAAGAGGTGCTATCCTTGCCCTCAGCTGTCTGCTGCCTCTGCAGTGAAGCAGAATAGTCTCATTCCTGGCCATGGCAGTGCATGTTATCTGATTCTCCACGGGGCTTGTTGCAAAGCCGTCTGGTTGGCTGTAGATGTTTTGATTGGTGTATATGTATGGAGCATGGTGATGGACAACTGAAGGCAAAATGTATGTCTGCAGTAAAGAGAGCATCATCATGTGGAGAATAAAACCAACTGCACTGGGAAACCCAGTTATGTGACATGGCTGATGGAGCAAGGAGGTCTAACCAAGAAACCCAGTAACATGGAAACTATGTGGACAGTTGACAAGTAATTGAGCAAACACAACTATTGGTCTTTTGTGTCTGGGGTCCACCTAAATAGGCACAACACAAAGGTCCCACAGTCCAGACTAAAACTGATGAACTTTGAGGGTTTAATGGTTGATGTCTGTGCAAAGAAGCTCTTAGACTTGAGCACTTGTCTGTTCCAGTTGTGTGTGATGAACACTCTGAGGTAGGTGCATCATGTAGATTTCACAGGTTATAGTACAAAGCTATGTTACCAGATTTGAAAGGACATTCTTTTCTCCTTTGCTTCCCTGGTATAATGCTAAAAAAAAAAAAAAAAAAAAAAATGTCTTTCTGCAATTCTCAAAAAGGCAGAGCTTTTGTCTAAATTCATCTTCCACCTGCACCTATCTTGACCTTGCTAATTGCTTGTGACTCCCCCCAAGATTTGGAAAAAGCTATTGAGAGAGGAGGCTCTTGACTCTGCACTACTGAGAAAGATGATTGTGTCACATGATCAGTGCAGTTACTGAGGTTCTGTACTAGTCTCAGAAGTTTCTGGAATAAAAGAGACTAGTGGGAACTTGTGTAAATTCTGACAATCATTTTTTGTGGGCACTTTGTGAAGCTTTTATAGTTCAGTATTGCAGTGTCAATCCAGCTTGACCTGTTTTGCAACTTCATAGGGAAGAGAAGATTCTTGGAAGATAGTCTCAAAGTTGATTGCATAATGGACATACTAGGAATATGTTTTTTCTAATTAGTGGGGGGAGTGTTTGCCTATTTTATGTGATACAAGATACCACATACTGAAAAAAAATATCATTTTGAGGTCTGACACACGTTTTAAAATTTTTGGCCATAGATGTCAGTGCTTAATGCAAGTAATGGAATGTATGTAATTGCTGTAATGTATGACCTATATTTAGAACTCTGCTTCAAAACTTGAGTTGCTCAGTAGGATCTGCTTATTAGAACATCAATTTATCAATACCTACAAAGTGTTAGTTTTGTGTTTGTTCCCAGTGGAATAAGAAGGATCAGATTTTAAAGGTATGTTGATAGGCACAGGTGTCAGTTTGAACAGTTTTGAAAATTCAGTTTGACTGTGTTTGTTTGTTTTAATTTAGATATGTTAACCTTGCATTACCTGTGCTGTATGAATAGGTTTGAGCTCTGCTGCACAAGTTGGCATTGCCTGGGTATTAAAGAAGTGACACTGAGGGAGAACTGGAATGCAGCCTGGGTTTTGTAGAGGACTTGCTTCTGAGATTTCCCGGTAGCTGTTCTCTGCTGCCAATGTGATGATATCAAGCAGTACTGTTTGATATAATCACCCTCTGTTTGATTGGGAGCAGGCTTATACAGATTGACATCTTGAGAAAATCCTGGTTGTATTAATAAAATTAATTTAAGAAAGCAGTTGGCACACATTCAGTTGTAAAGCGTTTTAGACATAGCTCATGTTTAAAATGGCTCCAGCAAAATCATAGAATGTTTGAGTTGGAAAGAACCTTAAAAATCATCTTGTACCAAAGCCCTGCCATGGGCAGGGATGCATTCCACTAGAGCAGATTGTTCAAAGCCCTATCCAGCCTAGCCTTCAACACTGCCAGGGATGGGGCATCCACAGCTTCTCTGTTACAGTGCCTCATCACCCTCACAGTAAAGAAATTCTTCCCTGTATCTTCAGGTAACACATATAATCTAAATCCACCTTCTTCTAGTTTAAAGCCATTCCCCCTTGTCCTATCTCTACATGCCCTTGTAAAAACTCCCTATCCAGCTTTCTTGTAGGCCCTATTTAGGCACTGGAAGGCTGCTCTGAGGTCTTCCCAGAGCCTTCTCTTTGGCTTGCTGAGCAAGCCCAACTCTCTCAGGCTGTTTCTACAGGAAACATGCTGCAGCCTTATGACCCTTTGTGGCCCTCCTCTGGACTTTCTTCACCAGGTCCACATCCTTCTTATGCTGGGATCCCCAGAGCTGAACACAGTACTCCAGGTGGGGTCTCATGAGGGTTGAGTAAGAAGGGAGAATCACATTGCCGGGACATGTTGAGCTTCTCATCAACCAACAACCCCAAGTATTTCTCAAGGCTGCTGTCAGTCCAGTCTCCACTCAGCCTGTAGCTGTGCTTGGGGCTGCCTGACCCAGATGCAGGACCACTTGACCTTGTTGAACTTCATGAGGTTTACACAGGCCCAGCTCTCAAGTGTGTTATTGTCCCTATGGATGGCATCCCTTTGCTCCATCATGTCAGCCGCACCACGCAGCTTGGTGTCATTGGCAAACTTGCTGAGGACTCAATCCCACTGTCTGTGTTGGCAACAAAGATGTTAAGCAACACTGGTCACTGTACCAATACCTAAAGAGCACCACTTGTCACTGGTCTCCACTCGGACATTGAGCAGTTGACCACAACTTTTTGAGTGTGACCATCCAGCCACCTAGATAACATGATTAGCTTCTATCTTGAATATCTTTTCCTGGGCTTAGTGCTGTAATAAGATTTTCATGCACAAACTTAGGTTTGCATAATGCTATAAAAGCAGGGTGCCTGGAACTATCAGGTTCAAAAGTCTTTGCAGGTTCTCTCACTTTCTTATCTGTAAGAAATGCTTATGATCATTAAGAATTACCTAAGTCAGTTTTTTAGTATCAAAATGCATAGCAAAGTGTATGGAAGTAGATTTGTAGAAAGGAAAAAAGGAAACAATAAAGGGGAGAAGGAAGTATCTGTAAATAAGTGATAAGATTGTTTTGCTCTGGTGAGCCTTGTGCGCTTTGGTCTAAGTACTTTGTAGCTAGTTTTCTTCTATTGTTCTACTTGTACAGATAAGTTAAAGAATGATAAAATGGTTTTGGTTAAATAGTTTTGGGGTGCTAAATGTTTGAAAAAATGGGTCGAACAGTGCTGTTTCCAAATACTTATTTCTGGTATTTTTTACTGTCTAAGTAAATTATTATCTAATTTGTAGCATGGGGTAATTTCACTTAAATGGGTATTTACTTCTTCTTTCTGGAATTGATGTCTTTGAAGATGTTTCTAGAGGACTTTCAGTGAAGCTGAGCAGCATCTATCCTCCAGTATTTTTACACTGAATGGGGCAGTAATTTAGCACTCCAGTGTACAAGGGACCCTAGCAGAATACCCATAACAAGGAATATGTGATATACTGTCACTCTGCATTTTCTGTATTTTTTTTTTTTGGTTGTTGTTTGGGTTTTGGGGTTTTTGTTGTCCAGTTTTGTTATTTTTTCTTTTTTTTTTTTTCCCCTGTTTGTTTGGGGTTTCTGGAGGGGCTTTTTTGTGTTTGTGGTTTTGTTTTTGTCCTTTTTTGAAGATTATTGGTGACCTTATGATAAAAAAAAAAAAGTGTTTAGAAATAAGGAAAGATGGAAACACAGATAGTGAAATGCTGCTGGGTAGGGACCTTCAGCAGCTGTCCTTCCTCAAGTCCAAAGCACTTCTAGCTGAAATGAGGCTGAGGAGCTTGCTCAAAAACATGCTTATTTGGACTTTGTCTTCCCTTCTTCAGCCCATACAGGTCAGGATAGCTTTACTGACTTTGGTGCAGTCTAGATTCTAATTCTACAGAGCAGTGACTGGATTTCCATTAGTTTCTGGAAAGCAACAAGCTTTGTTGACTCCAATTTATGTAAGTACATCTGACACAATACTTTAAAAATCTATAAGGAAAAAAAAAATAAACCTGGAATTAAAAGCAGCAGATGTGGGATTTCTCTATCGTATTGATGTATTAAGGATATGAAGCTGTTGAAGCAAATGGTAAGATGTTGGGGGATGCTGAGAACTGCATACAGGAATTTGTAATTTTGTCCAGACTGGCTTTTAAAATTTTTAGTTGCAAGGCAAGTAACATAGCTTACACCTAAACATTGTCTGAATTCTTACATGGTTCTGCATGAGTAATTGCTTCTTTTGAAAAGGAAAGTTTAAAAAAATCTGTACTTTAGAGGTATATTTTTTTTTTATTTCTGTCACTTTCTCTTCTGTCAAGTTTCATACTTGGGGAGCGGAAACAGTGCTGTGTGAACAAATACATGCTTTAAAAAGCACTAACAAAAGCAGGAAATCAAAACCTTGGAGCAACAGTCAGCAAATACCGCGAAAGAGTATGTTTTCTGAACAGGAACTTAGGACAGGTGCATGCAAATGATGTAGGATTAAGAGGAGAAACAATCCACCACATTCAGTTATCTCCGTCTGAATCTCAATAGAAAAGCCTACAGAAATAATCCTCTACAGATAGAGCTGGTTTAACCAGAAGCAATACCTGTGTAGTATTGGTTTAGTCCATCTACATTTTGTGTCTATCTCTCTCACTGCATCACAAGGTCACCAACAATCTTTAAAAAAAATATTAAATTAAATTTTGACCTGCTTTGTTGTCAGTGTCCTAAAACTACTGAGGTGTTTAAATTCACCTGAGTAATTATTTAATTGACTAAGAAGATAATTAAATGGCTGCTCGGTTGTCACACTCAGAGACAGACTGTTTCACCTTTAAATACGTTGAGTAATACTAAAATTAGTTTCATTGATGTCATGAAGTCTAATTGTGGAATGAATTACCACCATGTGAATGAAGGTGGTAGGCTAAACTCTTTGATCCAGTTACCTGATACCTTTGACCGATGTGGATAATAATAGAAATTGAATTCTCAGAGAAGTATTTTAAATCCAGTATGAATGTCATTCTTTCCATAAGGACTGAGTGCTAAGCTAACGGAAAGTTAAGGGCCTATGCCCCAGCTTTACGTAGTATAAGAATTGAGTCAGAGACACACATTGAAAGGCCAGACCACTTAAATGCAGTTCTAGCCTTTCCAGTAGCACTTGACAGAGTGAAATAAGTATGCAGAGGCACATGTGAGCAGCTTTGCTTTGATGCATGTTGAACTGTCAATAGAGAACAATGAATTTTAGTTCCCTTCAAAATACTGAAATTCATAAGAATTTATAATTTTCCAAGGTCTTAAGTTCATTTTTCATTGCTGTTCTTAATTTGCTAATGTACTTTAGACAAACCTTAATTTTCATCTGACTTTAAATATTGTTTGAAATAGGACACACAAGAATTTCAGGTCACCTATAATACTGCATTTATTGTAGAACTACACTTCTGTATTTAAATGACACTAAATTAGTTTTCTATTTCTGTCACGGGCATTTTCAGTTCCTGTATGAGAGAAAATTAATTACATATTAGAGATCATATCTATCTATAGTTAACAAGAGCTTTACTTACCCATAAAAGCTGTAGCTCTCCAGACTGGGGACAGTAAAGAATAGCTGATCTGTACTGTGCGCCTTTGTCCTTTCCAGCTAGCTAGCTGTGAATAAGAGGGGATATTTTATAGCTTTCAAGCTGATGAGCAGCCCACAGCATGCTCACTCTCTTTTCTTCTTTTTCTGTGACCCTGCTTTTCAACTGCATCTAATACCCCATAATTACTTAATCCTCTGCCGCTGCTTGTGTTTCCAGTTCTTAGATGTCATTAACAGAAATGAAAACAGAGTAGTTATCATGCTGGGAGAGAACCTTTCAGATCTTCAAAATAATTTATATTGAATTTTCCTCTACTGTCATTCAGAAGTGTGATTATTGAATCGTAAGGGTCAGATTTCCAAGACAGGCCAAATCTCTCACTGGCATCTAGGTAAGCCAGCCAGGTTGAGAAAGTGCCTGTCTCCTAGAATTTAATTCCCACCAAACTATATCAATGCTTGAATCTTACCTGGTGTGTGCTAAGCGCTTGAGAAAGCCTGATCCAAAATCATCTCATTCTGCTCCACAATCACCTTTCAAGTTTGTGTGGATGAAACATATGGGAGTATCCTCTTATTTTCTGTAAAGATAACACCACAGCCTAAAGCTGCCATTTCTGGGTTACAATTTCTGATTAAGTAGCATATTACTTCAAATATTTTTTTTTAATTTTTATTAAAAAAAGTAAAATTGCTGTCTTTCAAGCAATGGTTTTACAATGTACTTTTGTTGTTACTGCCTTTTTCAACCCATTTTATTGGAGAGTTGAATATCTGACGAGTAAGAGCCAGTTACAGGGTGGCTTATGCACTATGTGCTATTCAGGATGCATTACAACCCCCTAGTGTTGCTGCATTATGAGTTAGAGGAAATGCAATCTGCCAATTAATACTATTTAAAGATTGTTCCCGTAAGCAGATCGAGCTTCCCAGTGTGGTGCTGTCTGGTGGTGGTTGTATATGGTGATATCTGTGGCGGTAGCAGCGGGCACCAAGTGTAGCATTCTAAAATCTTCCTGATCTATAATATCTGTGGTGGTTATAACACTGGAAGGAGTTTAAATCACTGACTCAAAGATAAAAATGATCTGATAATGAGTTTGGAGACTGAGGATCAAATCTTAAGGAGGGTGGGACATATTACTGACTCTCTTGCTAGATAAATTAAAAGCTTGTCCCTTTTGCTGGTTTTGTGGAGAGGAAAGGTGACCTGAATACTTTATGATTTTTTTTTTTCTTTTCAATCTTTTCAATGTCACATTTTACAAAGTTTCAAATGAATTGCAACAGTCTTTACGACTTTTATTTTCCATCTTGTAATGGGAAAAATTGCTTATTTTCTACACATACTGAAAAAATAGAATATAGTATGTTTGACTGCTTAAAAGAGTCAAAGATCAGTCATGGATTAAGCTGCATGTCACAAAATGGTGATGCCTGCCAGTTGAGGGATTGACAAGATTAAGTGGTTCTTGATCACTTTTGAAAGTCAAAGGTACTGCTTTTTGTTGAGGTTAGAGGGCAAACTAAGTCTTAAACAGGCTTTCCACATACTGTCATCATAAGCAGAGGTTGTGGCATTTCTGAAATGCAAGCAAGAGGGTAACACTTTATGGGCAGACATGGAAAACTGTAAAGCCCCAAAAGAGACAAAATACAAAGTACAGAGGGGATAAGTAGATGGTGTGTAGTGCAGTAGTACATATGCCAGAAGCATTCAGCCACCACAGGGGCCAGTTCCAGTGTGTTTTGAAGTCAATGGGATATTTTTCAAAGGAGTACTAGATCAGGTTCATGTATATATAGAAAATGGTAATAATGAAAAGAAAACCACAAACCCAACTTTCCTTTGCAAAAGACTGAAGACAACCAAGGAAACAAAATGAGGTGTACCGTGAATTGATGAAGACAATAAGAAATCACATCAGATAAACTCATCTTTAGTGTCATTCATCATCTTGCTGCAGTGAATACTAATGGGAAAACAGATTCGTAATATTGCACAAAGCACTGACAAGCAGTCAGGTATGGAAATATTGTGCCAAATGAACTGTGATTTTATATGCAAACTAATCAGTTACAAAGATTATGGTAAAATAAGACAGTGTGGGAATGCAAATTTATGGAACAGCACTGTCAAGCTAAAATGCTCTTTCTGTTTGTGTATAATCCTGCAAACCAGTTGTAAGAAGTACTACACAGGGTTTTTACCAGCATCAGGTGCTGATAATGCTATGTGCTGTTCAAATGCACAGTGAGCGATTTTTTTTTTTTTGTGCTGGGAAAGCTTACAACCAGACTGACAAATCAGAAAATACCTCATCAGTAACCTGGTGGAGGGCCAGCAGAGAGGCAGCAAGGAGGACCCAGCAGTGTTCCTCGAGTGAGGAGGACCCAAGCTCTTCTTTGGTGAGGCATTAATAGGTCAGCACTGCTGAGAGGGGCAGTGAGCTCACCATGGGCCTGTATAGCTTCTGAAATAAAGCTTGATCATGAGGGGCTTTGCCTATGGGACCTGAGGTATGTTTCTGCCTCTTCTAGGCATGTCCCAGGGCAAACAGACATGGAGCAACCATTTTCTCTGCAGATGCTAATGAGAAAGCTTCCTTTCAGCAAAATAAATTATCTGGAATAAATGGAGGAGTGTTTCCTTCTTTCTTAATTAATGGATTGCTTTAAATTCAGTTTATCTGATATTCTGTGATGTATCTCTCATCTGAAGATTGTTGCTTAATTGTTTTACAAGGTGGAATATGATTTATTTGATTGTGGCTTCAAGTAATCTGTCCTCTGTTCAAGAAAAAACAAGTGGGTAGTGGATACTTGTGATGTTCTCAGCAGTAAAATACCAGAAAAAGACATATTGGAAAGGGTTCTTTACACTGTGGAATAGACAGTGCTCCTATATATGGTATTGTTTTTCTTCACTGCCTTTGAATACTACTGAAAAGATACTTGAGTCTGTTTCACAGGTCTAGTAGATATATTTATTTTTTGGAAAATCAAAAGATTTTTAGGAAAGGAACTATCATCAGTTTACTTGCTGAGCATGAAATTTCTCTGACTGTGATGAAAATAAACCTAGCAGAACAGAAGGGAAAGTGGAGGAGTTAAAGCAGGGGGTGAGCAAAGCAGAGTGTTGCTGGGGCCTGTAGTCGTGCTTCAGGAAACTTGTTTTGGAAAGGCTTGGAAATAAGCTGGTCTACAGCATCCCATTAAGATCCACAGCAAGTCCCATTTTTTTCATGGTGCTGTATCATCACATAAAGAGTAGTGTACAACATCACAGTGCTTTGAGAGATGTGGCTGCAGTTTTCCTAGTGTGCTGCAGAGCTGCATTAGCTGTGTAGAGACAATATAAAGATTTATTAGTGTCTGTAATTCAGATTACTCTGAAGTACTTTGATGGGGAATCCATACTAGCTAATGCCATTACTAGGCTTATAGGTACACTTTTGATTTATTATGAAAATAATAATTTATTTTTATCTGTAAAAACAACAAATTACCTGCAGTTACCAAAGTTCTGTCCGTGATTTCCTGGAAAGCAGCGCACTAATCTGCTGTGCTCTGGATTTACTCTACATACACCTGTGCACATCAGAAGTGACCTGAGCATGCCGTTTTTCTTGGATTTCTCAACGTTTTAAAATTGTTTTGTAACTTCATCCCTGAATGAGCTTCAAATATCCCCAAATCCAGGGCAAATTATCATTATGTGTCTCCAGCAGTCTGGTCCTAATGTACATGCTGAGACCCAATTTGTGCATAGTTAGGGGCCATGTCTGGAGTTCTGGCAACTTGGTCAGGGTTACTTATAGATGTACCTAATGGTCGTGTTCTGAAATTAAGTACAGCATTTCCTGATGGCAACGCAGTAAGAGCGTATGAATTGCTGCTGTCACTGCTACCTCTTTTCAGGCAGTTTTTACCAATACACCTTCAATGTTATGAGATGAATTTGACCACCAAAAGCTTGCCTGCCTGTTAAAAAGTCCAGGCTTTATGGAATAAAGGTAGTGGGCCTTCTGCAAATAAGATGTAAAAATGGACATCTTTTAGCTAATAATGTATTAAGTGTGGAAATCTAGATTTACTACCCAAGTCAGTCTTTGTTTCCTGTCCCATAGTTACTACTTGAGGAGTAGTAGTACTAGTTTAGGGATAGCAGGGTTGCCCTTGTTGCTGTATTCATTAAAAACCTACATCTTTCAAGCCTGTTAATGTGTCAGTTTTGCCTTTTCTCTCCCTTACTCAAAATTTTATGTATGCCTTTTTGCTTCCTGTTTTGTGTGTTGCCGATACTATTAACATGTACCCACAGTTTTATGCTTTTTGGTACATAAAAAACATTTTTAGAGTAAAAATATCAAATGAAAGTGGAAAAGCAGCAGATAGCTGTCAGCCTGAATATTTTCAACTGAGAAAAAAAACACCACTATTATCCTGCCTTTCCCTTAACTTTCATTTCAAAGAAGCTTATCTAGAGTTTTTCTGTGATGGACAGATACTCAAAGGAATTGAAGATTGTGATTCTTGGGGATCAGAAAGAAACTCACCTCTTTAAGAAAAGGCAGTTGAAAAATACCAGTCATTTCAGTCCTCATTTTTAAAAGAGATGTTTCTGTAAGGGAAAGAAATTACTAACGATGATTCTTTATGATCCTGGCTGCATTCATCTTCAGTCAGGAAGCTTGCATGTGAAGACTCAAATTGGTGGTAACAATGCAATGTTTTGGTTTCTTGTGTGAGTCACTCTTACTAGACTCACATACTAACATTTCTCAGAGTTGTCAAAACACTATCCCTAGCCTTGTTTCGTGTTCTAGCAGTGCAATGAAAGAAATTGAGATTAGCTGTAATTCATAAGCACCATTACTCTCAAGATGATGGCCAAGTTACTATATGCTGAAGAGTAGCTCTATTCCATTCATACAAGATTAGGATTTTCTGTCCTTCACTCTCATAACATTTTAAGGAGTGGAGTTGGGAAAAAACTGTGATTTGAGTTCAGAAGGTCATTCACACTCTTCAGTTTCCCTTCTAATTTGTTAGTCTTGTACCTTACTGTGATGCTGCTTCTTGTTTATATATGTTTAGTGTGGTGGTTTAGTACCAGGGCTGCTAGTAGAAGTCTTTAGGTGACTTGAAAGGCCATTCCATGGTCTCTGTGTTGCATGCATACAGAGCTACTTCTGACCTGGTGTGTGGCAAGATTGATTTCTTTGAAGCTTTCAAGTTAAAGGGGTTTAAATGGGGTTAATACTTTTCTGCTTTCCCTGGAATATTGAGGTCTTACTAAATAGGTAGTGAATAAACTGACTTGTAGTGAATTAGCAACCTATGTATTGCATTAAGGTCGTAAAACCTATACTATCTTGATATGCATGCTACTGAGCTCTGCTCAGTGGTGCAAGAATTGTGGACTTGT
Source organism: Forpus xanthops (assembly GCA_032466535.1). Lineage (NCBI taxonomy): Eukaryota > Metazoa > Chordata > Aves > Psittaciformes > Psittacidae > Forpus > Forpus xanthops. The sequence goes on from JASSUY010045016.1 coordinate 19,044, forward strand.
GCAACCAAAGGACAAGTATAAATACTAACCAGTGCAATCTTCTTTTACCTAGGAATCCTTTATTATCATGAATACAGGTCAGTTTTCTATTCCTTGATTCAATGGCTGTGGCATATAGCAAAAAGTGAAGTTCTAGGTTGTTGGTTTGCTGTGAGAGTTTATTCACATAAAAAGAAAGGGGAAGAAAATGGAAGGGGTGTTAACTTTTCCACAGGTTATCTAGGTTTGTTGAGATGGGAGTTGTCATATCCTTCCACATAACTCACTTTTAAATCCTTTTTGCCTCAGGTCATTGGTAAAGAAACTTTCCGAGAGAAAATGAATGAACTTTCTAATTTCTTTTCACAGACTTAAGGAATGGTTAAACATATCAGTGATGACTTGTAAGGTAACTGAGTAAATCCCTTTTTTAGGGGAACTGTTCTGCCATTAAGCATTTGCAAAATGTCCTAGGTGTTGTGTGTATCAGGCAGATTTTAAATTAGGTATAGATTTTTCTTTCTTTCCATCTGGTTCAATGAAAAGATAATTTTCCTCATGACATGTTACAATAGCAGCTTGGCTATACAACATCAACTTGGTTTCATAAAAGATTTTTAGGTTTTGACATTCCATTTTCTTCTACATTGGGAAGATTTTGGCTTCACTTTTATGATTCCACCACCAGAATTGTACTGGGGTGTCATCTCATGAATTGAAACCTTGCGATTTCAATTAGAAGATTGTGCATACATACCCAGCTGGGCTGCTAAAGCTGGTTTGGGAATGGGCAATATGCTTTTCTGTTCTGCCTGCTATCTGCTGGGAGTAGGTTTTCAATGAGAATTCATCCAAGTACATGAAAGGCTTCAATATTTGGGCTGGTACAACAAGAATGTCTCACTTTCATTCTTAGACCTAGCCCCAACCACCCTTTCTTAATGAAATGCTTACCGATAAGTCTCTGAAATACTTAGACTTTCACTGAACTTATTTTAGTCAAAACAATTCTGATAATCTCTAATTATTTCTATCCATGCATGGCAGTATGTATAGCTGTACAAAGGGAAAGCTTCCTACAATTAGTACATTTATTGCTCAAGGAAAAATGTTTAAAAGCAGGCATTAGATAGTTGTTTGTGCCTTATCTGTCAGGCTCAGAAAAATGTACTTGACTCCAGAATTGAAACACCACTGTAATTAGTAACATCAGTGAAACATCACTGTTTTCTATGCCACATTTAATTACCTATTGTTACATAAATCCTGCTTGTTCTTTTTCATTTTATAATGGAGATCAGAGAAACTTCTTCAATGTTGGGATTAATTTTGGTGTCACTTCTTTTCTTAGGCCCTCTGAGTATTTGAGGGCTAGCTTACTATAACTTTTATTAATACCAGAGTTGATTTTTTTTATTCCTTCAGTTGTAAATGCTGAGGCTCAAAAGACAAATTCAAAGCTTGCTGAAAAAAATCTCTGTTCCGAGCTCTGCCTTGTGAGGCAGTGAATCTTGCAACATCAAGGAAATGGAGCAGACAGGTCCTACAGCTCAGCTTTATAAAAAGTGAGCAGAGTCCTTGCTTAGAGATATTGGAAAATCATTCCAGCTGACCTTTGTAGGAATTCTAGGAGACACAGAGAACCCAATCATGCTTGTTTCTTGTGGTATCTTCCTGACATGAAATACTGAATTATCTGAGAGAAAATTGTCTATTCTTACACAGATATCTGAAGAATAATAAAGCAGTCAGTAACTGCACTGTTCAGGGAAAAGGGCTGGTGCATTATGCTTATAGTATTATAAAATTGTTTGGAAATTAAACAAATTGCATTGTATTCATACTTTTTTTTTTTTTCAGAAGAAAATATGAAATAATTAAAACTAGTCTGACTTTGTAGGTCATAGAAGAGGCTGTAAAATGCATTGTAAATCCACAAAAAAGGTGTGGTGTTTTTTGCTGGTATGCATGAACTTATAAAGAGAAAGGCAAAGGAAGGATATATGCAAGTATTTCTGATGCTCAGAACTGCTAGCATTCTTCAGGGACTGTTGTGGGTTTTCTTCATCTCATTCCAGGTCAGCAATGGCAGCACATTATTAGACATAAAGCTGTTGAGATTAAGGTTTTTTATTTTACAGTGCTGTTGCATTTATAATTCCTTAAAATACTTGGATGATAAAGGAATGCATAAATGCAGAAATATATCTTTATATATGATTTTGGTTATCGAACATTTAGCAAAGACCACAAAATATTTTTGCTTACAGGAAGATCAAGCATCATTAATGGTACAAGCTGTTTTGTTGAAATATAACAGTTGTAAAATCCAATGATGTATCAGTAACAGAGAACCACCTTTATATTCAACCCAATGGGAATTACAAAAAAAGAACTTGCTCATAATGGAGAATAGGCAATAGTTATGTTTAGAAGTTTCTGAGTTTCTGGGAGGCAAACGTCATTAAAGTCTGGATATTGGTTGCAATTTCAGAATTTCCACCTGTCCAGCACCTGTAGTCTTTAAGCCACAAAGGGATTCTTCTAGAAGAAGAGTTTTTGATTGCAGATCTAGATTGCAATATTAGATTTGTGGTTAAAATCTGGGACCTTACTTTATTAAACCAGGGTGTAGTCTGTTTATTGGATTTTTAGTTTATGACACCGGTGGCTCTTCCTTTTTCCTTCTTTTTTTTTTAAATGCAGCTCTGATTTAAAATAACTTCCTGTATCAACCACCTCCATCTTCATGTAGCTTGTTTTTTTTCCTTAATAGGCTATTTAGTCCTTGTTCTATGTGCTGTATTTCTGTAGTATCACTCCTAGAGAATGCAAATATTGTCCATCTTTATGATGGACTTTATTTGTTTTAATGCAGTATTTTTGTAACAGAACAACAACATCTTAAAAAAAAATGGTTTATCACTGCTTCTGTAGAATTGTATGAAAAGAGGCTGAAGTAGAAAGGAAGAAAATGCAATAAAGTACAGTCTGAAGCACATAGTCTTCTGTACAAGAGCCAAACTCTTTGTATAGCCTTGGGGTGTGTGGGAAGGACTGGGAGCAAGATTGGTCAGCTCAAATTCCTGTGTAGTCTAGAGAAACTTGTTATAATGCTCTACATACTTTTTCTTGGCCCAAAGAAACCTTGATATATACATTTTTTTTTCTCTAAATGGCCTACTTGTTCTACAGCATTCTGCTGACACCTTGTAGCTTGCTCTTCAGCTGAGATATTTGCTTAATTTTGTGAGCTGCTGTACGGACTGTATGGAGCAACACAATCTATGGAATGTGGAGTCCTTTGGAACGTAGCTAAGATGGTTGTATGGTCCCTATGGCTTCCAAGAGCTATATCGGGGTAAAAATTTGGCCTGTATTTTCCTGTTCCCCTGCATATCGCATAATAGTCCCTTGTACTTTTTTCATGGGAGATGCACTGTCTGATCCTATTCCTTCAGTGACTTGCAAAGCTTTTTCATATTGCACACTCTAGTTAATCCCATTGATTTCACTGGAGTTGACTACACAGTATAAAGTTAAGTGCTTCTTCAGTCTATGTTTTCATTAACAGCAGGGCCAACAAAGGAAGGAGACTCTGCTGGTGACAAATTTGCAAGAAAAATCCAATAAATTTTAGAGAGGGACAGAAAGCTTCTTTGTTTTCATTTCTGTAATAGTTATGGTTACAAGGATTATTAATTTATATGATCAAAGTAAAGACCGAATTAAATTATCAGCACAAATGCTGCATTACTCAAGTGCTTTCTGGCAGTTACCATGTTTAAGTACTTCTTTGTATTATTTGGTGACAACTCCACTTGGGAGCAGTCTGTCTCACTTTATAGTTTCATAGTAAATAAGCCAGAAGGGACTATTAGATCATCTTAATCATAACAGGCCATTGAAACTTCATTTGTTCATTTGAAACTAACATTTATTCTTAAGGTTGTATATAACAAATTTATGGCCTTTCTGAATTCCATAGGAGAAAATGGAGTGGCTTCATGATTGCTGGAGCACTCTGGCACTCAGAAGTGATGGTTAATTTAGTTTACAAAGAATTGTTTGTGGTGCCAATAGAGAGAAATTGAAAACTTCCTGCTAACCTGGGCCTTTGTCTTCACACTAGTTTATGTCTAGTCTCATTGTGAGACTAATGATTATCAGTATAATTTAATCAAAGAAGCTGTTCCTATCCATAAAATGAAACCCAGTGAATGACTCAGTTGAAACTCCCAATGGTATTAACATAAAAATTCTCTCCTGTAGTAAATAAGTCACGTTTCAGCAGTCAAATCAAAGGGACCAAGTCTTCCTGCGTAGTTCAGACTCTGAGCCAGACTGCAGTTATGCTAACTATGAGAATTTAGAAATTAAAAAATTCCCTGATGCCTTGCTTTTCTTCCGTAAACTGATCTGATGTGTTTGCTTGCTTTCATGAGGAATACACGATCTTTTCTACCTAAGAGTTTTAACTAGGGTATAGCAACAGAGTCAAGAGCAACATAAGCCCAGCTTCTGGGGAAGGGCCAGCCTTGCTGAGCTGAGTTGTAAAGACAATGGTCATAAAATTATGTGCCAACCTGGCCTGAGCAAGCTCTTGTGACAAGAGGACTGAAAGAGGAATATGGAAAAAAACCCAAGAAAGTTTATTTGTGGTTTGTAGCAGAATAGCTGGTTAAAGCTCCTGGAGTTCATGGCAGTGTGGGTGGAGGAGACTTCTGAGCTACTTGGTTGTATAGTTAGGGCAAGTGGTCTGTGGAAGAGAAGACAGGACTCAACTACTTCTGTGGAGTGTAATAAGCAAGCCTTGGTATGAGACATCAGATTCCTGAAAATATCACAGGAGCTGAACCAGGGATGTGCTAACAAACTTCAAGAAGCTCTAGTTATTCTAGCTGTAATGGAAATAGATCTGTAGGCAGTTGTGAGTGACATTCAGCTGGAGACTAACCATTACAGGCATGACTATACACATGACTGGAGCACATTTTGATAACTGAAGTGCAGCAGTTAACTGAGCTCCACTCGATTTCTGAGGACAGCTGACAGCAGCTTCTGTCATTCAATACTTTGCAAAGAATGGAAGAGTTCTGAACGGATGATGGTCCAGACAGGTAGCAGTGAGAGAGCAGAAAATGTGCAACAGTAGTAGCATACACTTCTCTGCCTGGACAGCACACTTGGGTTATGATGGTAAAATAAAGAGGCACTTAAATAATTCTAAAATGAATGCATGAAAATAATCATGTTTAGAAATTTGAGGTAATTTTTTTTTTGAAATCTCAGAATATCCCCTTGAGGGCAGGTAGGTGACTTAAAATGACTTTGTAAAGGAAAGAAAGGCCTGGAACAATAGCCACAACCTGTTTGAATCCATTGTTACTTGAGAATGGCTAGAAAACTTGGCCAATGTATGGTAGGTGTCTCCTCAAGAGCAAGTTTATGTAGTACAGTAGCAGTTTTCCCAAAGCAAGAGGCTCTGTAGGAAAAAATTCCTCAGTCATCCGAGTACTAGTCATTTTGTGGCCACGTTGTATAATGTAATTAATATAATGAACTGTATTACCCTTGCATATGTGTGTCATGGGGATTATAGGGGGGCTTATCTTTCTGTTGGAAGAGAGGAAATGTGGGATACCTCAGGCACAGTACAGGCCTCTGCAGTGAGAGGAAGAGGGACAAATTTACTTGAGCCGGTCTTCCTTCTCAGGAGCTAGCTACTGACAACGGATATAGGCTCAGTGCAGAAAGCAGAAGGGGAAATCTAAAATGCAGAAGTTCAGGAGAAAGGAGAAAAAGAAAAATGTGAGGATCTGCGCTGTGTGGCACTGTTGGAAAATAATGAGGAGGCAACTACTGTCACTGAAGATATGAGTAGAGAGAAATAGTGCTGCTCTTACTTCTACTTCCTAAATCTGTCATAAGGAATTAATAGGGGCACATCCTTACTGTGAAACTTGGACCTTGTCATGATTTCACAAATAGCTTTTCAGGAGTGTGTTTTTTTCTCAGGTGAACAGAGCACAGGCATAAATGCCTAAACTGCTAAGGCTTGTATTGTGAAATGAGCCAGTAGCCTTAATCCAGGTTTTGTGATTTGAAACTGTGAAGATGATTAGAGTTAAAAAATCCCCAAAAATCAAGTGAGTTTTTCGACAATGTCCTGAGCCATTCTTTGTCCCACAGTATGTGACAGGGGTGGAGAAGGTCTTAAAATGGCTATGAAGTAAAGGAGAAGGATTTTCAGAATACTGCTTTTTAAATCTTTTGAGCAGCACCTCAGTGCGAAGACATAGAAAGTGCTGAGTATGATCTGCAGCAGAAAATTAAAGCTCTTTGGCAGCAAGGGCTTTGCCACTTCAGGAGGTGGGCGGCAAGTGAAGCTGAAAATTAAAGGGCTTTAAAGAACAATATAAATATAATACAAATAAAGAACCAATCCAAAAAAGAAAACCAAACTCGCAAAAAAAAAGCCCTAAACGACCAGAAATAAAACCCCATAACAAAAGTATTCATTTTGAAATTGCAATTCAAAATGGCAACTAACTTTATTTACCTGGGTTTTTGAGCAGGTCTTGCAAACAAGAGTCCAATAGTTACAAGAAAATCAATGTAGTCTTCATGCAGACTGTGTGCTGCCTTTATAAATCTGTAAAATATTATGAAGAACAAGGATGATGAGAATAAGATATGGCTTAAATGAGCAAAATGCTATGCCCTGGAAGACAATCACTTGCATGATTCCACTAAAGCAAGACAGTTTGTGTATAAAGCTGATGAGTCATTTAAATGATTAAAAATTTTCCTATTGGTGGCCTTCAATTGCAAGTAATCAATTTAGCTGCCATAATGTAGTGTCTAATATGATGTGAAGTTGACATGATATGATTGCTGCATTGAACATAATGCAGCTAAATTGTACCAGGGAGTATATTAAAGAAAATTAGCTCTTGCATGATACATTTTGAAGCAGTTACAGTTAGATGGAAAAAGGTGAACTTACTGAGCATCTTTGTAAGGTAATACATATCCAAGAGAAGAAATGTGTGTAATTCAGGGCATGATCTCTCTTGGGTAATATTGTAATGAAATTGAAATTGAAATTTCATTGAAAATGTACCAAATGCTGGGATAATTTCATGTAGCAATTAGGTCATAGAATCCAAAGGTCTCTTGGGCTTTGCCAATACACAAAGTGAATAATTTGGGTAAAGTATTGAATTCCTGCTCAAAGATATGTATCCTGTCATTTTGCAGACAGCTGAGTCTTGGATAAGGTGTGTGCTGAGGGGCAGGGGAAAACTATACCATTATTCTTTAGGTAGGTGTCTGTACTTGGAGTTTTGTCCTAGGTTAACACTTCTTTATAAAGATCAAATACAGGTAAATCAATAAAAAGAAAAGGTGTGTAGAGTCTTAAGATAAGTCGATCACTATGGAGTTGAAAGGCAACCAGTTGTGCTTTGAAGAGTCATGGATGGCCTCCCTCAGCTACAGACACTTCTGCTGAGAAACAGATGGACCAATGTGTTTTGTACTTACACAGCACAAAGCTGAACTGCAGTGTGCAGTGTAAGCACATGCTGTGTTTAATACAGTAAGGTAAAAAACATCAGTGTCTAACATGAGCAAGGAAATGTAAATAGGAGAGCGGGGGGAGGTGCATTTTATGTATCTTTTTTGAACACAAAAAAAAATTAATTGGCGACTGTTACCAGTGGGCCTTTTAATCTATGTTAAGGCTAGATCCCTACAGGCACTTAGTGAGCTGTAATTGCTTAAGTATAGCCTGCTGCCTGCCAACCAAGTACATCCCATTTATGTCTGAGGGTCTGACTTGGAGAGCTTGATTGCTGTTTTGTAAATAAGATATACACCAATTGAATTAGACAACACAATCCAAGTGAATAGATGGTGGAGTACCAAGACCTCTTAGTTAACTGCAGTGTATGTGTGTGTTTTGCCCTCTTTTTCTGCCCCTTCTCTGTGAAGTATCTCTTGGTGCTTGGCTTATGGGACACTAGTTGTTACTCGCAAGCCTGTGTACCAAGTTTTCTTAGATGAACACTCAAGGAAGCTTGGCTTTTTTTTTTTCTCTTTGGTTTACATTACTAGTTTGCACTGAAAAATTATGGTAGGACTTGCCAGCTCTTTGATGTATCTTGCTATTGTGAATGTATTAATAGCAATAAACATCAAATATATAATGTTCTAGTTTGGGTTACATCCATGTCTGTTACTATGGAAGTATTAAAATAAGTCTAAACTTAAATTTGACAAACTTGCATTAATCTCAGACCTTTGTAATGAGGATTAGAATTCCAAATATCAAATTTCAAATAGTATCAACTATTTCAAATAGTATCAGCTTGAGGAAAAAATTGGAGTGCTGCGCTTTCTACCCAGCATCCCAAGTATCTGAAAAATGCTGCTGAATCATGAAGGCATTACAGCCTCCAGTGTAACAGTGTGTACAGGTGTAGCACAGAATACAAAAGGATAGACATAAAGTGATCTGTCTGGGTAGGATTGCCATGCTGCCAGGCAAAAATGATCACTGATGTAACATCTCCTGAAGGGCAAGTAGTGTTGCAGAGTACAGAATTAACCTTGGGAAAGTGAAGTAATGACAGATCACTGTTTTATCTGCATCCCTGGACTTCAAATACTACTTTCTCTGGGTTAGTCCTGTTCCTACTCTCTGTGCTGTCTGTATTTGTGATTGTCTGAATTTTATTGATGGGCTGAGAGGTAACAGGTTTGAATTTTGAAACAAAAACAAAATAAACCCAATCCAGCTATCTAATGAGATTCCTGCCACTGTAAATGATGGTTGTATCATTAAAATCCCAAGTTAGCATCACTTCACTTACAGCTATATGACTGACAATATGATAAGACATCTTTTCATATTAATGCATTTGTATCTCTTCAACTGCATTTCATTTAAGGTGCAGTTTAAATGTGTTCAATTCCTATTTTGCTATACAGAATTTTTTCTTTTGTTTGTTTTTGTTTGTTTGTATTTTGTTTTTTGTTTGTTTTTTGTTTGTTGGTGGCTTTTTTTTTTTTTAATTAGCTATTTTTTTTTTTTTTTTTGTTTGGCTGTTTTTTGATCTTTCTTTTTTTTTTTTTTTTTTATTATGGCAGTACCTTGTAGAAATACCAGTATTGAACCAGTGCAGAGATGATAACAAATATGTAAAGAGAGTCCATAATCCAAAACACTTCATAGTCTGATTTACTGATACTATATGAAAAAGGAAGATCTGGAAAAATATACCCTTATTCTTTCTCTATGTGATGTTTTGTAATGGAATAGCATCTTCAGGAAAACGATCATGCAGATCCAGTTGCAGATTGTGCTGTGGAGGTGCGCGTTTTATCCCTTAGAGGGAGCCACAGGCTTGACTATGGAAACGGAGGGAACCTGGGCAGGTTTCTTTCTGTCTGTGATAGAGGAGGTGGGGAGGGGATGCTTCTCAATTGTTTCTGGATATTTTTTTCCTAGTTTTTAATTGACAGCAATATGAAAATTAGACAAAAGGCTGGTTTGTTGTGGTGAATTCCCTAATGTGTTTGCTTTTCTACTTACATATCTGTAGGACTTAGAAGATGTCTAGCAAATGTTAAGTTTACCTTTCCCTTTACACATAGTCAGCTCCCTTCCACACCATTCAGTTTCAGATTCTACTGTTGTCCTTTTGATGCTGACACAGCAGAATTTAAAACATTCAGATATTGTAATTGCTTACTAAACAATGAAAAATTTAAAAAAGACACCACAAAATGATTGATTAAGGCTATAGAGTTCATAGTCCAGAAAACTCAGGGAACTGGGGTCATTTAGCCTGAAGAAAAGGAGGCTTGGGGAGACCTTATTGCTCTACAACTACCTGAAAAGAGGTTGTAGCAAGGTGGGTGTTGGTCTCCTCTCCAAAGTAACAAGCTATAGGATGAGAGGAAATGGCCTCAAATTGTGCCAGGGGAAATATTGCCCCTCTTCCTTTCCCTGTAGTCTGCAGTTTATAGCAAGATATTTTTATGTAAGTGCTATACCTAAAGTAGATTATATGGCTGTGTTGTAAAATACAAATGAAAATGGTGTTCTGATGGCTCGGCATTCACCAGCATTGCAACTGACCTAATCAGTTCAAGGAGTAGAGGATGCACATGATTGGAAAAAAATGGATTAGGAGGTTTGCAGGCCCTAACCAATTAAGCACATATCCTTTTCTTAAAAATGAAATTAAAATGTTTCTCTTCCTGACCCTCCCTCCCTGTGCCCCATCAGATGAATCCTAGCGGCAGTTCTAAGAACTGATTAGCCAGGAAGATGCTATAACACGGAATGGGATAGTATGTCTAGTTCCAGAAGATAATGTTAAAGATTAAAGGAAACTCCAAACTCCTATTTTAAAACAGTTCTGAACTCCTTGAAGAGACTGCTACTAATTAGAGTATCAAGTTGTGTGGCAGTTTTCATGAAAGTATGCATTAATAGTAATCTTTCATTTTCTGTATAGGCTGTTGAGATGTAATGTATTTATGTAATGATTTTAGCTTTTTTTTTTTTTTATTGTTGAACTAGGGGTAATCAAGTTGGAAGAATAATGAAGAGGTCATCATCCTAAACTATTCACAGTACTTTCTAGTAAAGCTGGGAAGATGCTGAATGGCAACAATCAGGAAGCAGATATCCTTACTTCAAATTTCTCTGCTCTTCTGAGTAATCAATTCATCCATACATTAGGTTTGGTATTTCTTCAAGGTTGCCTCTTGAGTTTTGGACCTCATAAATTTTTCCAATTTTTCTGAGAAATCAGGAGAGTTTGTGATAATTTAGACTATGAATTTGAAATATTTACAGAAAGGCGAACTATAATTAGGATCATTGTCTACTAGGTTAAAAATCCTGTCTTGGATTTACATAGGATACTGCTGAGAATGTTTCATAACCAGACAGCAGGTTCACTGAGATAGCCAAGAGAGAAGCAGCCCTTTTATCTTTTAATAGGACTGCGTCTTCAATTAAGAGAAAATTTTCAAGTAGACAGACACTTCCTCCCCCTCTGATGGGGTAGGTTTAGAATTGGAAATTCTATTCTTGATTATACAAGAATCTGTTATTTTTTGCTTTTAACTATGGTGTTTTCTTTGAATTTTTAGTTGTCAGACATTAATTTTTACCTGAGGTCGTTCTAGAGATTGTTATTCATAGAGGTATTGAGTGTCTACCTTTCTCTTAGTGAAGAGGTGAGCAGGAAGCAAAACTGCACAGATACCTGCCCTCTCGCTGGTCATCCTGACATCCATGTGTTACTGGAGTGGGCTGTGAAAACAGCCTACATTTAAAGATCACCAAAGGCCAGATCTGAGGAGGTCTTTAATCTTTAAAATGATGCCTCCCACAGGAAGACAAGCAGTCCAAAAAGAGAATGTTTTTACATGAATATTATTTCATTCTGCATAAAGGGTCACAGGTAGTTAGGAAAGCTCCTACATTTGGACCAGCAGCTGTGGAAACTGGCTTCTCAAGAAGCTTCATCACAGTGAGTAGGAAAGCATATTTAGAGGCTTGGAAATAAACTGGAATGGAAAAAGAATGAGTAGGGGATTTTTTTTTTCTGCAGTCTGTCTTCCCCATGATGGCTATTACAATGGGGCAGATGACTACATTTTGTGTAGACAGGTTTTTTATTCCTAGCAGTGCATGTTTGCAGTCATTCTGTTTGTATCAGAGCCATCATTTAATTGTTTTCTAATAGTTCTTCAAGAGTATTTCTTCAGAGAAGAGAAATGTGTTTCTGAAAGGATTTGTGTTAGATACAGAAGAGATCTGAGGTACTGGAGTGGTGGTAATTGAATTACTTATTGTTCTTTGGCACTTCAAGCCCAGTAAGGGTATATAGAAGGTAGACCTGCTATCAGATTATTTCATATCCTTGCAATGTGCTCAGCATATGGATGGACTGGGTGTTGTGAGGTCCTGATGAAACCAACAAGCTAGGCTTGGTTTGGGCCAAATATCCTGTTGGCCCAAAATATTCAAAGTTTGCATTTCTGCAACACCGTCCTCTTAGTCTTTTCTGGTAAGTGGAACATTGGATGGTTTCTCAAGTGTGCCTAGTATTTACTTACATCTCTATACCTTTGGGAATCTGCAAACTGAGTTATGCCTCTCCTTCCATTCGCTCTGTTCCTGAACTGTTGTCAAATCAAATGTTAATTGGTAAGGAAAAGGAAGGGACTGATTAAAATGCTTAATTCTTCCCATTGGTCCTCTAGGATTTTCTACCTCATAAAAAAATCATAGAATGTTAGGGTTGGAAAGGACCTTGAGAAAGAAGCATAAGTCTTGTACAAAACTTAGCTATGTGTGAAAGCAAGGAGAGAGAACTGGTGGAAAAATTGCCACCCATGTGAGAGTTTGAGGACCAGATGTTCTGAAGCAGAGTATCTTGGTCAAGAAACTAATGGCAGAAGTAGAGAGATGTGTCTTTCTACTTCTGTAGGATATTGGCTTATATCAGATGAAGTATTTCTTTATCTTCCTTACTTCCCCTTTGCATGTTCATAGTTTCCAATTTTGAGGTTGTTGCGATCCAAAGAAGAAAAGCTGTGTCAGAGGAAATTGATCAGATTCAACAAGTCCAGAGGAGGGCCACGACGATGACCTGGAGACTGGAGCACCTCCCGTATGAAGATAGGATGGTAGAGTTGGGGCTGTTCAGCCTGGAGAAGAGAAGGCTGCATGGAGACCTCATAGCAGCCTTCCA